>CM070536.1:61608843-61693843 GCA_036346415.1 Raddia guianensis
TAGTGCCATAACACCGTAGTAATTGGCCAAAGCATTAAGAAAAGGCATTCAACTCAAGATACTCATTTCGCAGAGCATATAGGAAGAATTCTCTGCATAAATTAATATTTGCTAGTTTGTTCCATGTTGGTATCAGAGCATAGTCGAACCTGAATTTAATAACAAACTTTCATATTGGTCATAACAAACTTCCATACTGGTATCAGAGCAAGGTTTTAAAAGCATTTATTGCAAGGTTAAGTTAAGTATTAGAAGGTTAAGTCAAGGTTAAATTAGCAAGGTTAAAAGCATTTATTTTGTATCAAAGTTTAGTAATAAATCATCAGAGGTGGATTATACAGAGGTAAACTCTATCAAGAACATCGAGACGAAGGATAATATTGACATAAAGTGCACTCAACTCTACGTAACCTCATAATTGGCACACGCCACAAGGTCGGTTGAATTTAATTGTTGATCTATTATATAATTTTCATATTACTTGGGTTAAGAGACAAGAAGATTTAGATATAAAACTAGAAAAATTATATAAAGATTATAGGACTCTCCAAACGCAATATTCTCTGTTAAGTGATAATATAAACCTGGTATTAAAACTTTCAAAAGAACATAATTTAGAATCTTCATACCCCTTGGTTTGGAAACCAAAACACATTTTTTCTATAAATTCTTTTATGGGCATCATTAAATCTGTGCTATATAGGTAATTAGCATGTTCTCATTCATGTCTCCTTCTAAAAATCCTAATGCAAATTTTATTTATCAGATCCCATCTCGTTGTCTAATAAGGTTACCAAAACCTTCGCTCCTAATTTCTTTCTAGTCATTCCTTTAATTCCTATTATATACATCCCTTGATGTATATATTTATATCCGTAATATTTTAGGCTATTTTCCAATTGCTTACTTACTATGCTTAATTCTACAAAGTTGTGATACAACACTTAATTCTACTTCTCTAGATATACGATATAACCCCTGCTTTTATTCTCAAACATTCCCATTCTATATATCTGCTATGGTTTTATTTTTCTCAATGTATTCTTCTCGATATCTTTCTAGATCTCTATCTATATTTATAACTTCTTCTAAGTCATCTATGTCTTCGTTTTTACATCTTATTTTATCTATCATTGTTAAAGGTCTTGTATCCTTATTTATTAATTGGAGTCCCTTATATTTTCTAACGATGCTCTTAGATAACTCCATTTTTCTGAATTTATTGGTTTATTGGAGTTGATTATTCCAGATGAATGAAAGACTATGTCTTTATTATTTTCTTGCTTTTTTATTTTATCTAGAATCTGAACTAGCAACTGCAAAATAGTGTTGTTTTGCCTTATTATAATCTTAGAATCTTCTTTAGGTGATTCGTAATTAGAAAATCCAATAGGGTGTGCTAAATATTTTTCTGTTTCTTCTAAAGCCTGAGTGTATTCGGACATATATTATGCAAGTACTAACTTCTTAACTTCTTCTATTAATTCTTTGATTTGAATTACTTCTCTATCCAATACGCTTTTAAATTCTTTACTAGACGGAATTCTTTCAAGATTAGGTGCTGAGTTTATTCTCTTATATAACAATACAACTTCTTCCTTGATATAATCGCTATTCTTACTTATTTTTCCTAGCTCTAAATTATGTTCTTTTGAAAGTTTTAATACCGTGTTTATATTATCACTTAACGAGAGAATATTATGTTTGGAGAGTCTTATAATCTTTATATAATTTTTCTAGTTTTATATCTAAATCTTCTTGTCTCTTAACCCAAGTAATATGAAAATTATATAATAGATCAACAATTAAATTCAACCGACCTTGTGACGTGTGCCAATTATGAGGTTACGTAGAGTTGAGTCTGCACTTTTGTCAATATTATCCTTCGTCTCGTTGTTCTTGATAGAGTTTACCTCTGTATAATCCACCTCGATGATTTATTACTAAACTTTGATACATATATATATATATATATATATATATATATATATATATATATATATATATATATATATATATATATATATGCAAAGAATAAATATGCAACCGCAAAAATCTATTAAGTAGGTGATAGATAAAAGCCAGAACCAATATTACCTTGAGAGATGGAGGAACTTGGAGAACTCACAGGGGAGGAAGGACGAGAGAAAGTTGGACTTTGCAGCGATCAAGTCAGCGTCCTCAGTTCCAAGGCCCTCCCTCCCATTGATATACTGATAAAATGACTCCACGTTCCTGGTGTTCATGTCAATGGTGACCACCCACGTCTTCTTCATCACGTATTCGAACTCGCTAATAAGGAAGTGCACTACATGTGGCCTGTCGATGTACTTCACTTGAGGGAACATGCGAATGCCGCGTGGGAGGCGCTCAGGGGGGTTGTCAGACTCAGACCAGAGCTCATCGGAGGTGGCCGTGCAGTCCTTGTTCCACACCTTGCTGCCTAACATGTCCTTGTTCCACACCATGCTGCCTATCGCGAGGGTGTAGCAGGTGATGGTGAAGCCAGCACCGGGTTTGAGTGCACCATAGCCAATGTCATCATTGCGGGCGACATTGACGAACTTGAGCTCACGGCCGGTGTCGATGGCGGATGCACCACGGTACAACCAGCTGAAATTGCTGCGATCGGGAGTAGAAGGGAACTTGTCCAGAGGGAACCGGAGAAAGTAGACGCTAGGGATGGGGTCTGCGAACACGTCGCAGAAGAGGATGCCTCGGTAGTAGTCGATCCAGCACAGCCAGCGGTCGACGGGGATGACGGTGTTGGTCTCCCAGCAGAGAAGTCGCCTGGTATCATCAGGGTTGGTGCTCCAGAGGATGGATACACGCATGGACTTCCACTTGCAATTGCCACCAGCTGATGTGCTTGAGCGCAGCAAACAGATGTCAGCATAGATCTCAGAGCGGTTGGCCCTGAAAAGATTCAGCTCTGCCACTGCGAACTCTTGTTCGCCTCGGCACAAGAGGCCCATGGATCTGACCCTCAGCAGACGGGGAGAAGGACGACGACGACGACGAGGTAGGCGGCCATCGCGGCGGGTATAATCCATGTCCGGCTCGGTACAAGGGGGGAGCGCTTCGAGCAAGGAAGGGTTGTCGGTAGCGGAGGCGCTGTAGATGAACAAGTCCTGCACTAGTTCTAGTTTAGGAATCTCGATACCGACGCGAATCAAGGCGAGATGGCGGTGGGTCCCCAGGATGGCTAAGGCCATCCTCAATGCAAGGTGCTTAGAGCTAGGTGCTTAAGATGCCACATCACTAAGCACCCATATAAAAACTCTTCCTCCCAATGCATCACAGTTTCTAGAGGTGCTTATAAACTATAACTGCCTCGTTAGCATCTAGACCAGGCGCTTTAATCTCCAATGGCCGGTGCCTAGCGTAACAGGAAAAATACAATCAACCAGCTGACGATCAGCCAATAACTAACGACCAACTATTTGCAGCTTGCAAGTAAGACATACACATGATAATATAAATTGAAACAGTTAACCCTCTCAAGCTTGCAATATACATTGATAAAAAAAATCGGACATATCTAATTGTTTGCCTGAGTAGGTCCGTATCGATCCCAAATATGTTGGACTAGGTCTCTTTTCAGCAGATTATGTCTTGATCTATCACGAATAGAGGCGTTTCTATTCACTACAAGAAATATGGCCTTCTGTGACAATCAGATATCGTCACAAATAGGGGTTTTTTTTGTCACCGTATCCAATCTGTGACGCTCCTGTGACGAAAATCAATCTGTCACAGAAGGTGCGTCTCTAAAGCCCTTCTGTGACAAAACAAAGAAAAACGTCACAAAATTAGTGACGAACGTTTCATCGTCACAAAGAATTATGACGTTATGAATCGTCACAATTTAAAACAAAAACGTCACAAAGAAATGACTAGGATGGTGCTAGATAGATGACATGGCAGGTGACGTGGCAAAATGTTGTGATGAATTTTATCGTCATAATTATTCAAAACCAAATCAATTTGGAAAACTCATTTGTAAGGATTCTAGGCCGAGAGGGGGGGTGAATCAGCTCTTTTCAAATTTTTACTTCTCTCAATTCGCTTGATTAGTTAATCAAATTTGGAACACAAGCTATTGATTGATCTAGAGTCTAGTTGTGGAAGCGATCACAATGAGACACACGCGACTACTAGGAGGCTCGATGGCGCTCACATGCAAACGATCAAATCAATTTTGAGAAAGTAAATGAGATAGACAAGAAAGCGCAAACCGAGTTGTTTCCCGAAGTTCGGTGCTCAACGCATGAACACCTACGTCTCCGTTGAGGAAACTTCTCACACAGAGAAGTCGGGACTCTCTCGTCCCTAGCCCTCAATCCACTTGTGGTGGCTCTTCACCAACACATGGTAGGCGAGCCCCAAACCTTCACACAAGGCGAGTTCTTCCACACGCGGAAGCTCCTCGTACCCGCGAAGCCGACACACGGCACCGACCTCCGACACACGGAGGATTTTGCACACAACCTTCAACGGATGAAGGCCATGCACTTCCGACACATGGAAGTGACCCCCGACACACGGAGGATTTCGGTTGACGTAGTCGTACGGTTGATGAAGATCGTGGTGTGATGACGATCTCTCTGGCGTCGAAGTCCCAAGAGCACAAGATCGGAGATCGTCTCTCACCACTACCCCTTCTCTCCCACCATGGAAACTAGGGCAAGAACACCATGGGAGAAGGGGCAAACCTTGGGGATGGATGAGAGGAGATAGGGGCACCTTCTTCTTCCTCTTCCTCTCTTCTCCTCCCTCTCAATCTCTCAAGCACATGGAACCCTAGATAGAGGTGGGTGCCATGGGAGGAGCTCTCTTGGATGGAAAGAGCAAGGGGTGGCTGCTAATGAGGCTTTCTCAGTCTTCTCCCGTGTTCCAAGCCCCTATTTATAGGCACAAGTCTAAAACCTAGAAATGGACGGCTCAGATTTTATCACGAGATTCAGATCGATCGATCGGACGCCGTCCGGTTCCCGTCGGACGCCGTCCGACAGAAAATCAAGGCCATTTTTGTGCTTCGTCGAACGCCGTCCGGTGGCTTATCGGACGCGTCCGACAGGGTGCTGGCGCGAGTGAACGGGGCGCCCGCCAGGTGTTAGGTCGCTTGCTTAGCCGTCATCGGACGCGGTCCGGTGATGTATGTACTCCACCCAAACCCTAGCCGCCAGCGGTGGTGCTAACTAGCACGCCGCCAATAACGCTCCACTCGGACGTGTGGATACCTTAGAGGCGCTTGCCGCTTTGCGGGCGTGCTTGCTGATCGGCGACCTCTCCACAAGCTCTGGACGACCTCTCCCAATCACGAGCGACCACTCGGCGAGTACTGGCGACCCTCGAGCCGCAAGGCGACCTAACCCCAAGCACCAACGACCCCTCGGCGGTAGGCGACCTAACCCCAAGCACCGACCCCTCTACGAAAGCACAGGCGTCTTGATCGGGCGTGTTAAACCACGACAATTTGGACTCGAACCTTCTCGACCCTAGGACAGGTGTAATTGCTCTAGATGGTTCGCTCGGATTAACACTGCACTCTCGGAACCCCATGGGACCCACCGCTGATGTTTCTGGACCTGTGCTCAGTGGGACCCTGCAACCAGAGGATGTAGTCGATCTGTTGAGTTGAGCCGAAGACGCACACAAGGAATTCAGAGAAACTAGGAAACAAAAGGTCCTTAACCTTGGTGTTCCAGCTGTACGGCCTAGTTGCCATCAATTACCAAAATCAATCAGCCCATGGGAGGCTTGATCTTACAATCTCCCCCTTTTTGGTAATTGATGACAACATCTGCAAATCCAACATGACAAGACACAAATACAATCTCTGGTGCCATGGGTTAGCTTAGAAACAATGCAAAGAGGCCAATGAATAAAATGCAATGTACGTATAGACATGAGCTCCCCCTCCTAAATCAATGCATACCACTTGAGAGTACCATCACATCTTATGGAGCAAAGCATCTCCATCCTAGGAGCAAAACATCTCCTAAACCTACCACTTGTAACTACCACTTGTGACCCAAAGTCCCCTTTGCATCTAAAACATGATAATGATTTCAAAAACATGGATTTGCAATTATTTCTCCCCCTTTGGCATCAATGACCACAAAGTAGCAAATCATGGGATAATTTAAGCGCTTTGGAAGTTATACTAGTGCAAACACGCCCATAAGTTCACCATACTAATAAGCTAGCCATCTCAAGTTCACAATGTCACAAGATCAACTATAGCAAAATTGATAGATGTGTAATTCAAATTATTATGACCTAGAGCAAATATAAGGTGAACTATAGCTAGAAGTATCAAGAGTTGCTCCAAAACTCAAAGGGGACACATGATGCACCAAAGCACTAGAAGATGCGTTCCAAGCTACACATGCTATCACCGAGTCTATTTGAGACTAAAACATTATAGTTGAGCTCATTTTGAAATATCTCACATTTTGCACTTTGTATTTTCTCAAATTTGCCATGTCTCAAAACACAAGCGGCGTCACCCAGCATGACACTGAAGATGAACGTCTCGGTCATCCAAAGCTCCCCCTAAGTTCATGCCTAGTGCCATGGCAAGCTATCTCATCGAGGAGGCATTGGTGAGACATGTATGACCAATTGTGGGCTTATTCACATTTTAGCACACTTTGCAAATTTGGCTCAACTTTTTCTCAAAATTTGCTCAAGTCAGCAAAGTAAAAACATGTGCAAAATGGAAGAACACAACCTAGACTTAGAAGCACATGGTCAACCAAAGAGTTTAGAGCAATCAAGTGAGACTAGAAGCTATAGCCCTCCTAACATATACTCATGGCTTCCAATTGCATGATATATTTAGTTAAGCACAAGTTGAGCAAGTGACAAGGTAAACACATGCTATAGCTATCAAATTCATGTGATGGACATATAGGCAATGAATAACATCAAGTTTAACAGGCAAAGCACCTAAATGAATAACATAGCCATATGACCGACTCAGGCAATGTTTGACTTGTCTAAAACGTTCAATTCATTTCTCAATTTGCAGAATCGTGCCTCATCTAGTGGCTTGGTAAATATGTCGGCAAGCTGGTCCTCTGTCCGCATGTCCTCAAGCACAATGTCGCCCTTCGCCACATGATCCCGAAGAAAATGGTGATGGACATCAATGTGCTTGGTCCGTGAGTGTTGGACCGGGTTGCACGCTATCTTCACTGCGCTCTCATTATAGCATAGGAGAGGCACATGGTCAAGTTTAAGCCCAAAGTCAAACAATGATTGTGTCAAGTAAAGAAGTTAGTGCACAAGAACTCCCCCGCCGCTATATACTCAAATCGGCGATAGATAGCGCCACGGAGTTCTGTTTCTTTGACGCCCATGACACAAGACACCTACCCAAGAAATGACAAGCCCCGGAAGTGCTTTTCGATCGATCTTGCACCCGGCATAATCTGAGTCAAAATAGCTTAGGAGCTCAAACCGCGCACCCTTCGGGAACCAAAGGCCTATGCTAGGTGTGTGTTTCAGGTATCGAAGAATTCGTTTCACAGCAGTCATATGCATTTCTCTAGGGGAGGTTTGAAATCTAGCGCACATGCACACACTAAACATGATGTCCGGCCTAGATGCAGTCAAATAGAGCAAAGCACCAATCATGGAACGATAAAACTTTTGGTCGACATGTTTACCTTCTTTGTTGAGGTCTAGGTGGCAGTTCGCCCCCATTGGTGTCCGGATTGGTTTGCAGTCACTCATGTTGAAGCGCTTGAGCAGGTCGAGGATGTACTTCTCTTGGCACATGAAGGTCCCGGTCTTTAGTTGCTTGATTTGAAATCACAAGAAGAAGTTCAATTCTCCCATCATCGACATCTCGAACTCCTTACTCATCATGTCGCTGCACTCGTTGACCAAGGACTCATTTGAGCTACCGAAGATGATATCATCCACGAGACTGATGCAGAATGCATCTCCATCCACCACCTTAGTGAATAGAGTCGTGTCGACCCCTCCGACCGTGAATCCCTTGCCAATCAGAAAGTCCCTTAGCCTCTTCCACTTTCTTTGGTTCAAGTTCAGACACAAATGCCGTGTGCTCACAGAAGCTTGCCAAAGCACTAACCTCACTGACGCTGGCTGTCCTTGACCTTGTTTGTACACCTTGAGTCAAGTCCCCGATCACTTGATCACCGGATGATCACGAGCTATGGTGTGATGGGTCTTGATCAATCGAGGTGGTAGCTCTATGACTCTGATCCGCTCACAAGTCGCCTCTACCTCTGAATTGGCTCCACACTTGAGCTATCTTGAGGAATACTCCCTGAGTCCGCACGGTTCGGTGTGAGAGGTGGTGGAACCGTCTCTGCCTCCCTCTCAACCTCCATCGCTCGACATCACCACCGGCATATCCTCCATCGCTCTTGCCAACCGCCACCATCCATATCATCCAGATTCTCATGCTCTCCTTGACTTCCATTTCACTCATCAAACTTCACATCACAGTCTCCTCAATCGACCATCGCTCTCATTGTACACCTCAAGGATGACCTCTAGTCAATATCCTAAGAAGACTCATGTGTCCACTCTGCTCTGAAACTTGCCCAAGTGCTCCCACTTCTTCTTAATGTAGACCTTGCAGCCAAAGACGCTGAAGTAGGAGACATTGGGTCGTCTTCCCACTAGCAACGTGGGGCGCCTTCTTCAGAGCTTGTGAAGATCTGACTGCTGATGCAAAGTGATGTGTCAGATGATCGCTTCAAATTTCAGCGGATGTGAAGTCTTGTATTCATCTAACATTGTCCTCGCCATCTCGATGAGCGTCCTGTTCTTCCTCTCAACCACCCCATTTTGCTGAGGAGTGTAGGTGGCTGAGAACTGTTGATCAATCCCTAACTCATCACAGAACATCTCAACAGAGGTATTAGTGAACTCCGTTCCATTATCACTTCTCACCTTCTTGAGGGTACAGTCAAAAGCATTTTGGGCTTCCTTTACAAACTTTTTGAAAACATCTCCGGTTGGAGTTTTGTCAGGTAGAAAGAAAACCCAGATATATCGAGAGAAGTCATCAACAATGACCAAGCAATAGAGATTTCCCCCGATACTCACATAGGTAGTTGGTCCAAAAAGGTCCATGTGTAAAAGTTCAAGAGGTCGAGATGTAGACATGACATTCTTGGCAGGATGAGAGCTTGCCACTTGTTTGCCGGCCTGACAGGCACTGCAAAGCTTGTCTTTCTCGAATGTCACCTCTTGCACCCCAAGAATCAATTCGTTTTTGAAAAGTTTCTTCAAGTTTGCCATGCCGACATGCCCAAGACGCCTATGCCAAAGCCAACCAAGAGAGACTTTGGCGACAAGGCAAGTCGAGACGAATGCAGCAGGCTCACTAAAGTTCACAAGAAACAAGTTTTTAAACCGAAAGCCTTTGAACACAAGTTTTTTATTTTTGTCCAAAACCAACAAGCCCTCAGGTGAGAAATTACAATGGAACCCCAAATCACAAATTTGGGCAACAGAGAGAAGATTATAGCTCAAAGTTTTCACCAGTAGCACATTGTCAATTGAAATATCTGAAGAAATTGCTACCTTTCCAACTCCCAGAACCTTGCTCTTGCTTCCGTCTCCAAAAGTGACCTTGGGGGGAATCTTTCCTTCCTCCCCTATTGAGGTGAACAACCGGGGGTTGTCGGTCATGTGTTGAGTGCACCCACTGTCGATGATCCAATGGCACCCTCCACTCCGGTAGTTCACCTGTCATGAGAGAAGATCACTTATGTGACTCAGGGATCCACACAGGAGGTCCCCGAGGGTTAGCCTTCAAACCAGAAGTAACTGGAGCAAAACGATAAATCAATGACTTAGGCACCCAAACATGTGCCTTGTGCTCATTCTCAGACTTGAGCCCAACAAATCTAGCAGTCATCCTATCTTGATCATTTTTCTTGAGTAAGTAGGAATCATACAGTTCAGTGTGTGCTCTGGGAAATCTTGGTTGTGTGTGATTGGGAGTGTTGCGGTTTTGGTTCCTAGGAGGGTTTGGTCTACCGTTGTTGCGCCTAGGAGGACCATTCCAGAAGTTCTGCCTAGGTGATTGCCAATTGTTGCGATACCTAGGACCTTGCCAGTTGTTGTAGGATCTAGGACCATATTACCAAGCACTATTGTTTCTTTGCTGCCATGTGGAGTTATAGTGCCTAAGAGGTCCTTGCCAAGTGTTGTGCCCATTGTGCATCCTAAAATCATTGTTGCTAGTGTGTAAGTTGTTACCATGCCTCTTCTTAGGATAGGCATGATAGTAACTTTGCCTCATGTTAGATGCTCGAGGAACACTTGATTTCTTCCTCCCTTTTGGCTTCTCTGGGGTAAAACCCAAGCCACCCTTTTGGGAGGGTTTTCGTTGTTCCTTGAGCATCTTGTCCAAGGCCAAGCTACCCTCATAACACTTCCCAAACCCCTTATCAAACTTCTCAAGTTTAGATTTCAACTCTGCATTTTCAATATCAAGTTCCCTAGCAGCTAGTGCAAATTTGCAGTTATCAGATGTACACACTAGTGCATTGCTAGAGGAACCGCTAGAAGTGGAAGCCAACACAGTGCAATCATGGACAACTTCAGAACAAGCAAGAGTCAAGTCGACAAAGAAAAGTAATAGCAATGAATGAATAGGCATAGCACAAGCAACATCCACAAATCAACAGGAGTAGTATCAACTAGTTGAGCAAGAGGTAAAGCAACCAACTCATCATTCTTAGCCAGAAGTGTTTCATGGTTCTCCCTAAGTGCATGGTAAGTAATCATGAGATCATTTAGAGATTCATTCAAAGCATCGCGCTCTTATTCTAACACATTGCACTTAGACGACAGATTTTTGTTAGAACCTAGCAAATGTCATGCTCAGATTCTAAGCTATCACATCTAGTGGCAAGACTTTTGCACTTAGTTTGCAAAGCAATCAAAGTTTTATCAAGCTCTAGGTTCTTTAGTGTCTCATGCTTATAGCGCTCACAAGCTTCCCTTAGACAGTCACGCATGCCTTCAACATCCACATCAGAGTCAGAACCAGAGTCGATCACCTCGCCACTAGGTCGAGCCATCAGGCACTTGAAAGTGCCAGCAGGAGTCGGTCAAGCCTTTGCCGATGTAGAGGAAGTAGTGGAAGAAGCCCCATCATCATCAGAGTACCACTCTCGAGGCTCAAAGAACCACCGTGAGACATCTTGGAGTGAAGATCGATGAGGCGGCACGGACTCGACTATCGCCATGGTGGCGACTCCCGATCACCGATTCCTCATCTCTTGAAGTCAAGTGTCATTGTCAGCCATCGCCACCCATTCTCCCACAAAGGCTAGCCTCTTGCCTTGTGAGGAGCGACCCTTGAACCCTGACTTCTGGGGATTCTTCTTCTTGTTGTCATTGTGCCTCAGCTTCTCACCATCGCCCTTCTCCTTTCCTTTGTCCTTGTACTTGGTGTTGCCCTTCTGGGGACACATTGAAGCGATGTGCCCTTCTCCTGACACTCATAGCATCGGTATGATGCATGGGTGTTTCTACTTATTCTCTTCTTGCCTCCATAGCCATTTCTGCTCATGATCTGGCCAGCTTGCTTCATAAACAGGACGAAGTGTTGAAAGTCCTCCTCGAGCTCATTCCAAGTCATCTCTCCCCCATCCTCAGCTTGACTTGGCTTGAGACCGCTCTGCTTGAGACCACTCTGCTTGGATCCACTGGCCTTTAGGGCGGTCACTTGATTCTTTGCTGGAGCAGGAGAATCCTCATGATCATTGAGGAGCATCATCTCGTCTTGCGGTGATCTTGCTAAGCAAAGTCGTGGAGCAAGCTTCTCACATCACCACCAAGAAGTGAGGTAGGTGATGATGTCCCTAGTCCTTCTTGGGGAGGATCCATGACATTTTCCCGCACACTTCATCATTTGCAACATTGTGACCGAGCCCCTTAAGCTCGTTAAGGATGGGGTTAAGCCGAGTAAATATAGCATTGACATTTTTATTTGGAAGCATTCTGAACTGGTCATAGCGCTCCTTGACAACCACTAGTCTACCCTCCTTAACAGCTAAAGTGCCCTCGTGAATCTCAATGAGTGTGATCCATATCTCGTGTGCACTAGTGAGATTGCTAACTCTATCGAAGACCTCCATGCTCAAACCACAAAACAGAGCGTTCATGGCCTTAGCATCGGTCTCGAAATTTTGGTTTGTCCCAAATTGTGGGAGGTACATTATCAATGAGTGTGACACCATGAGGAGACTCTACGACCTTCCACACATCCATTCCCATGGCCTGAAGAAATACTTTCATGCGCAACTTCCAAAAACCGAAATTAGTGCCACTAAACAGAGGAATACTATTTGCGGCTACACTACCCCCGTCGGCCATCTCTAATGCGGTTAAGCACAAATAGAGAACCTGGCTCTGATACCACTTGTAAGGATTCTAGGCTGAGAGGGGGGTGAATTGGCTCTTTTCAAATTTTTACTTCTCTCAATTCGCTTGATTAGTTAATCAAATTTGGAACACAAGCTATTGATTGATTTAGAGTCTAGTTGTGGAAGCGATCACAATGAGACACACGCGACTACTAGGAGGCTCGATGGCGCTCACATGCAAACGATCAAATCAATTTTGAGAAAGTAAATGAGATAGACAAGAAAGCGCAAACCGAGTTGTTTCAAGTTCTGCTCAACGCATGAACACCTCGTCTCCGCTGAGAAACTTCTCACAGAGAAGTCGGGACTCTCTCGCCCCTAGCCCTCAATCCACTTGTGGTAGCTCTTCACCAACACATGGTGGCGAGCCCCAAACCTTCACACAAGACGAGTTCTTCCACACGCGAAGCTCCTCATACCATGAGCCGACACACGGCATGCAGACCTCCACACACACGAGGATTTTGCACACAACCTTCAGCGGATGAAGGCCACGCGCTTCCGACACACGGAGTGACCCCGACACACCTGAGGATTTGGTTGGCGTAGTCGTGCGGTTGATGAAGCTCGTGGTGTGGTGGCGATCTCTCCGTCGTCAAGTCCCAAGAGTACAAGATCGGAGATCGTCTCTCACCACTACCCCTTCTCTCCCACCATGGAAACTAGGGCAAGAACACCATGGGAGAAGGGGCAAACCTTGGGGATGGATGAGAGGAGATAGGGGGCACCTTCTTCTTCCTCTTCCTCTCTTCTCCTCCCTCTCAATCTCTCAAGCACATGGAACCCTAGATAGAGGTGGGTGCCATGGGAGGAGCTCTCTCGGGTGAAAAGAGCAAGGGGTGGCTGCTAATGAGGCTCTCTCAGTCTTCTCCCGTGTTCCAAGCCCCTATTTATAGGCACAAGTCTAAAACCTAGAAATGGACGGCTCAGATTTTATCACGAGATTCAGATCGGTCGATCGGACGCCGTCCGGTTCCCGTCGGACGCCGTCCGAAAGAAAATCAAGGCCATTTTTGTGCTTCGTCGAATGCCGTCCGGTGGCTTATCGGACGCGTCTGACAATCTTTAGCCTTGCGAGCGAACGCCGCCCGCCAGTGTTAGGTCGCTTGTTTAGCCGTTATCGGACGCGATCCATGATGTATGTACTCCATTAAAACCCTAACCGCCACAGTGCTAGCATCGTCGGCTGCGACGCTCAACTCTGGGCGTGTGGATACCTTAGAGCGTTGCGCTTTGGGCGACGCTTCTTGATCGGCGACCTCTCCACAAGCTCTCGCGACCTCTCCCGTCACGGCGACCACTCGGCGAAAGTAATCTGGCGACCTCTACGACCTCGGCGAAAGCACTGGCGACCTCGTCGACTCTACGAAAGCGAGCATGGGCGACCACGAGCCAGCGACCTAACCCCAAGCACAGGCGACCCTGCCTACGAAAGCACGGCGACCCTACGAGTGGGCGACCTAACCCCAGCTAATCGGCGACCCGCTACGAAAGCACTGCGGCTTCTTGATCGGCGTGTTAAACCACGGACGGTGGACTCCGAACCTTCTCGACCACAGGGCGTGTAATTGTTCTAAATGGTTCGCTCGGATTAACACACACTCTCGGAACCCCATGGGACCCACTGATGTTTACGGACTGTGCTCGGTAGTACCACAACCGTAGGATGTAGTCGATCTGGCGAGTTGGTCAAGACGCACACAAGGAATTCAGAGAAACTAGGAAACAAAAGGTCGTTAACCTTGGTCATTTCTTCTTTGCAAGACAAGAGTTACCTCGAGTATGCACGAAAAGAACGAGCTTGATCATTTCTTGAACATCGCCAACAAAATCGAGATAATGAAAAGGACACATGTATATAATGTTGAAATATAATTGATTACACCTAAAATTCCTACTCTCGTGTTTGAATCCGAGAGTATGTTGTATATCTTCTTCGCATCAAAATACCCAATTTACAAACCAACATGAGGGAAGAACACAAGCAAAGAATCAGGCTTGCTAAGAGGGAATTTGGGAAATTCTTAGAACAAAATGCGTACTCACATGCCTACTTTGTCTCACAAGCCAACAATGAAAGCGGAACTTGAGGCAATTGGTGTGAGGAGCAAACAAAGTGCAGACCGGTGAAGCTTGCAAGGCACAAAGCATTATAGATAGTATCTAGGCTTGAAGGTAAAATGTATCAGCAAGAAATTAAGAATACCTCATTCACCAATTGCGAAGCTCGATGACAGACCTATACATCACATTGAACTATTTTGTTACTTGCATCAGGTGGTAAATTCTCATAGATGGAGCAAAACATACGGCATCCGATGAAAGAAATACTGAAAGTACATCATGTTATATATATGGAGCTAAAGACAAGTGGAAACATAATCAATATAAATATTTGTAGCTCATGCTATGCCATAATAGACAACAAGGCACAGGGAATGAGGGCACAGGGACCTCTAACTGTTTGGAGGCGATAGCAAGTTAGCATGCTCCTGTCCAATGTTGAAAGAATATCCCATGGTAATATTTTTAGACCAAAACCGATTGATTTGAATAAACAAAAAAGACGCCTGATCGTTGGTCTCAGTTTTAGCAAAAATCTCTTATTTCTAATACCTTGAATATTGCTTCTCCTTTAAAAAAAGCCATCAGAAGTTGAAATGACAAAACAACCATACAGAAATAAATGCCATCTCAGAGGAAAATAAATAAATACCTTGGTGAGACTTCCAAATACTTGTGGCCATCCCATTCGATATACGAATTAGGGTCGTGCCTATCATCTGGATCCTCTTGATCCTCACAAGGCTGCATAATATACACACAAAAAAACCCACATCAAATTGACGCAAGACCTGGAAAGTTCATAATAGTGTGGAATATGGATATCCCAAATGTGTAGATGAACGTAGGGGCTATAAAGGAATGGTGGCAATAATTCCCTGATCTCAACTACTCGTCTTGTAAAAAAGAAGCCCGGTCGTTTAACCTTCAGCTCTAACGTATTGGATTGCAGGAATGATAAAATGTCACTACCTGATTTGTGATCTCAGTTTCAGCATATTCTCTCAATCATGCAAAAATAAATGCCACCTTGCAGAAGAAAAAATAAATACCTTCCGGAGCCTTCAAAGGTTTGTGGCCATCCATTGTTTTGAGCAAATGGTCATCCAATTCAATATCAGAATTAGGGCCGTGACTTTCATCTGATCCTTTTGATCTTCACCAGGCAGCGTAACATATGCACAAGGACCCGAATATCATATCAGCAATTATAATTGGACACAAGATCTGAAATAAACATGGCTAGGATTTGACAACTGGTGTTGCACCTCAAGTCTTGAAGCTTTGCTCTCTCATCCAAGATTCAACAATGTCATCACACGGACCGTGGGGCGGGGACGCGAGGAGGAAGCGATCCTCCGGCTTGGACGGGAAGCGCCGCCTTGAGGAAGAGGGCTGGAGGCCCGTCGTCGCCGTATCCAGCATCCCCGAGGCTCACTGCCACCGGATCTTGGCCTCACGAGAGCCCGTTGTCGCAGCGCAGCTGGGGGAGCGATGGGACACCGTGGAGGGAGGGAGGGAGGAGCGGCGCCAGGGAGAGGAGGAGAGGCAAGGAGGGGAGGTGGGACCGGCAGGGCGAGAGGCGGCGGCGGCGGCGCGGGCGGCATGGTGGAGCGAGAGGAGACAGGCGACGGCGACAGCGCGGGGAGGGAGAGAAGGCCGCGGCTAGGGTTGGAGAGAGACGGGAATGGGAGTGACCGAGGGAGACTGGGAGGCCACGAGCCCGCGAGGGGTGAGGTGGGGCGGGGAACGTTGATTGAGAGATGGACGGCCGAGATCAGAGCGGTGGCATTGGCATTGGTGCGTAATTTTGATAAAGTGACGGACAAAGAAACAGGAAGATGAAAACTCTATTCTCTTTATTATTATATAGGTAAATATATAAATAAAGATAAAGATTAGCTAAAGATAAAGATTTATAAAATAGTTTGACTTTTAGGGAAAAATAAGTTTGGCTTATAGAAAAATCGGAGAAAACTAAAAGAAATATCAGAACGTTAGCTTTACCTTTTAATTGCAATTTTGAAATACAAATTCAAAGACAGTTTGACCTTTTAATTGTAATTTTTACTAATCAAATTCAACGGTCAAAATAGCATAGTTATCATATGCATTTTTATTATTTTCTACGTTATTACCCAAAGTAATGTTGGAGAAGCTTTTGAAAAATGTGAAAAGCATTTTGGGGTGTGACCTTTGTGACGATAGAAGATGCTATGATAATAAATATTATGTCAAAACACAGTGGTGACGCTTAGTGACGATTTCAGATTGGATATGACAATAACTATTTTGTCACAACACATTTCACTACTGCTTTATGACGATTTTGGATTGACCTTAGTGACGTCTCTAACATATTTGTCACTAAAATGTAGTGCTAAATCCCTAGGTTATTGCTTATGACATTTTTGAGAATAAATGTCATAAATCAATGACAGATTACTCAATTGTCACAGAAAATACGTCACAGAAGGCCATTTTTCTTGTAGTGATTTAGCAGACCAGCGAAACCATCAATTGGGCCTTGTTCACCCTCTACTGGTGGTACTGGATGTCTCCCTTGATCATAAGTGATGTCATAGTGGCCATCATAAGAGTCACGTTCGTCCTCTACTATCATTTTATGCATTATTATGCAAGCACACATGATTTTTGAAAGAGTTGATCGATGCCATGAACGAGCTGCATAACGTAGAATGGCAAAACGGGACTGTAGAACTCCAAACGCCCGCTCGATGTCCTTTCTTGCCCCTTCTTGATATCGTGCAAATAATTTATCCCTATCCCTATGAGGAAGTTGGATACTTTTCACAAATGCTGCCCATTCAGGATAAATTCCATCCACAAGATAGTACCCCATGTTGTATCCTTCCGTTCACGTTGAAATTAACCGGAGTTGCTCGACCTTGCAAGAAGTCAGTGAATAATGGTGACTGGTTCAACACGTTAATATCATTGTTCCATCCGGCAACACCAAAAAACGCATGCCAAATCCAAAGGTCTTGAGATGCAACTGCTTCTAGCATAATAGTAGGGGCTCCCTGATCTCCACGAGTGAATTGCCCTTGCCATGCAACCGGACAATTTTTCCATTGCCAATGCATGCAATCAAGGCTACCAAGCATACCTGGGAAGCCATGTGCCTCCCCCATTTGAAGCAATCGTTGAATACCTTCTGGTGTAGGTTGTCGAAGATATTGTGCGCTGAATACTTTTGACACACCTTCAACAAATTTTTCTAGACATGATATTGATGTGCTTTCCCTAATACGAAAGCATTCATCAATCGAATCGGCAAGGCATGCATAGGCCAACATCCGCGATAGCTCATGCACTTCAGAACGTGAGAACCCTCGTCTATGTAAAGCATCATACCTCTGGCGAAAGAAAGGTGAATGGTCACCAAGTGCTTCTACAATGCGCAGAAATAAGGGCTTTCTCATTCGGAATCTGCGACGGAACATAGCATCACTATACACCGGCGCATCACAAAAGTAGTCCCACATTAGCCTTTGGTGGCCTGCTTCACGATCTCTCTCTCTCTATGAACCTCTTCCTACCATTGTAGCGTCGTCGACGCCGTCGCCGAGGAACACTGAAAATCTGTGCCTTGATGTGAGCCGCTATCTGAGCATCTATCACTGTAGCGAAGGCGTCGTGCAAATTTTGAGCATCATGATCTTCGAAACTGTCGCTGATGGTGATGTCTTCATCCGAGCTATCTGATTTAGACGTGGAGAGAGACATTGAAGGAAACTAGAAAGCAAATAGATGAAAAGCATATAGAGAAATCTCTTGGCAAGCCTCGCTCAAGGAGAAATCCCTTGGCAAGGCTAGCTATTTATATTGTACGATTATATCTTGCGTAGAGCACGCGGATACAAATACTAATCCTAGTCGGTAACAAAGTAATCATGCATAGACTAGTCCATAACTAATCCTAGCCAGCAACGTACTAGTCCAGCCGGCAACAAACTAGTCGAGTCGGCAACGAACTAGCTAGTCAAGTGGCAATGAACAGACGAACTAGTCGAGCCTGCAAATATTGCTCCCTGCTTACAACGAATCGCAACATCAATTACTACATTTATTCAAATGGAGCATTTTATTCAAGAAAATAGACATTATTACATTGGGATTATAGACGTACATAAGTACAATGTTATTGTTGAGTATAGAAATAGATATCAAAGGTTCAAAGTAACTAAATCATGGATAAATACTAAAAAAACTGAATCGCACATGAAAGACAAAATTACTAAGTTCACACTCCGTCGCCATTTCCATCAAATAATTTGCTACGAAAAAACTATAGTGCCATGTCATCTCCATCCTTTGCCTCTCATCGAATCCAGTTGCATTAGAAAGACATTTCGCTTCACTCTTCACTCCACTGACTAGAAGTACTTCATGTTCATGGCACCATAGCACCGTGAGCTTTTGTTCAATGCTTCTATAGTTGAATGAACCCAGAGGTTTTGCATCGCGACAACCTGTACTGTAGCTTGTAAAAAGCCAAGAAAGAGGTCGTTCACGAGACGATATGATTTAGTTGAATCGGTCAAAAAAAAGTGACGGGTTTTCAGTCACCTTTGGTGGTTCTTGTAGTCCTGTATCATCCATCCACTCACATTTTCACGATACTATAAAAGTCTGTGGCTTCACCTTTAGTGGGTGTCCAATTGGGTCACTGGCTAGACAAATCATCAACACAAAGACAGGGGGGCTCAACATATCGATCTTGGAGTTTCGATTCATCGGTATGCAAAACGTCTGCGAGCAAGTGCTTTGAAGAACAAGGATCACGGCGGTGCTGAATCGATATATAGAAATTCAAGAATCCACGAAAGCGACGGACAAGCTACCCGGTCGAGGGCGGCATGCACGCCGGCGGGAGAGTTCGAGGCCTCCGGAGAGGGAGCCCGAGCCGCGATGGCCACATCCGAAGCCCTTTCGCCCGCTAGGGGCCCCGAAGTGCGGACGGGAGGTCGTGAGGTCGCTGTCCACGTAGCGCCGGTACTCCTCTTCCTCCTCCTCGTTGAACGCCGCAGATGGGGACGGCGGAGGGCGTTGCCGCACGACGAGGAACTCGTCGCCGGAGCGGATCGTGATGACCCCCTCGCGGGCCACTGCAACAGGTCTCTAGACCTGCAAGGGGGCGCAGAGGCAGAGGAGGGGAGGGGGAGGAGCGAGCGAGCGACCTGGGAAGACGACGAAGATGAGGAGACTCGCTGGGAAGGAAGCATCCATGTATAGGCATCCGGGCAAGCAGCTGTACAAAAAAGTTGGCAAGCATCGGGTGGCAGTGGATGCCAACTTAGGCATCTTCTCTCTCCTCTAAGCACCTCCATTTGCTAATGTGGCAAAAAAACCTGGTTTTTTTCTCTAAGCACCTACTTAAGCACCTGCATTGGAGATGGCCTAAGGGCGTCTGTTCCCCGGGAAAGCCCGGCAACCGCGCGTAGAGGCGGGAGATGAGCGGGGGCTCGGCGATGTAGAAGGCGACGCCGAAGGGAGCGTCCCAGGAGGTGGTGTTGGGAACAAGATTACTCGATAGAACTGGATTTTATTAATCCATTGGACAGTGTACAGGAGCTTTTGTTACATGTATATGTTCCACTCCTAAACATGAGCCAGCAGCCGGTTCTATTTATAGAACTTGCAACTGACTCTAGCTAACTGACTTGGCTAAGCTATTTTACAGCTAATCAGCAGCTAGTGTTTGCCTTAACTCAAACCTTCTAGTACATCCATGAATCTGGTAGCAAAATTGATTTTTTCTTATGCACTGCTGACTAGCAAGTCCAGCTACATGCATGCATTTTCCAGACTAGCACCAACTCAAAGCTAGCTTTGTCACCAAGGCAAGATTAATACTAATAATCTCCCCCTTAATCTTGACTTGGTTCAAGATCACGGACGCCCAGCCGATCGCGCATTATTGCCAATTTCATTCCAAGCAAAGCTTTCAAGATTACATCACTTCATTTGTTCCTCGCATTTAACTCAACTCAACAATAATTTTACCGCCTTCAACACAATCTCGAATATAATGGAACATCGTGTCTATGTGTTTACTGTGACCATGAAACACAGGGTTCTTCATCAATGCAATAGCAGACTTGTTGTCGATAAATAACTTTACCAGCTTGAGCTTCACCCTTGTTAGTTACGCTAACAAGCTTCTCACCATCTTGCTTGACATGCATTGTTGTGGCTGCCATGAACTCAACTTCGCATGATGATAATGCCACCGCTTACATTTACGAGAGGCCCATGATACTAGATTACCATTAATGTAGAATGCCATGCCTCCTGTACTTTTTTGGTCATCCAAATCACCGGCTAAGTTACTATCACTATACCCGGTGATTACTTCTTCTCCTTCTCCCTTCACATACACAAGACCATAGTGAATTGTGCCCTTTACGTACCTCAAGATTTGCTTTACTGCCTTGAGATGCATCACTGTAGGTTTTTCCATATACCTGCTAGCCACTCCGACTGCATAAGAAAGATCTAGCCTTGTGTGGAGAAGGTACCTCAGGCAACCGACCATTCGTCGGTATTCTGTTGCATCAACAGGTTCTCCTTCTGGATCCTTGTGCAACTGAGCCTTTTGTTCCATGGGAAATTTCGTTGGGTTGCACTCACCCATGCCAAATTGAGCTAGCACTTTCTTGGCGTATGTCGACTGCTTGAGTTTCACCCGGCTTCCTTCTTGCGCCACCTCAATCCCGAGATAATATGCGAGCTGTCCAAGATCACTCATCTCGAACTCACTCATCATTTGTTGCTTGAATAATGCAATCTCCTCCGGGTTCTCTCCTGTCACTTCACTATAAGATCATCGACATAAGCACCAACTATTATGCTAGCTTGTCCCATACCTCTTGTGTAGGCCGCTGGTTCTTGTGCACATTTGGTGAAATCAAGTTGTTTCAGACTTTTATCAAGTCTGATGTTCCATGCTCGTGGTGCTTGTCGAAGCCCATACAAAGCCTTCCTCAGCTTGTACAAATAGTGCTCTTTGTCTTTAATAATAAAGCCTTCTAGTTGGTTCACATACACCTCTTCTTCAAGTTCCCCATTTAAGAAAGCAGACTTCACATCTAGGTGATGAATCTCCCAACCACGGTTAGCAGCAATTGCAAGAATGGCACGTATCGTGTCAAGCAGTGTTACCGGGGCGAACACCTCCTCAAAATCAACACCTTGGCGTTGAACATATCCTATTGCGACCAGCCTTGCCTTGTGCTTGATTACTTCACCATATGAATTTTTCTTCAGCTTGTAAACCCATTTCAAACCTATGGGTTTCTTTCCTACCGGCAGCTTGGTGAGAGTCCAAGTTGCATTCTTTTCAATGGATTCAATTTCCTTCTCCATTGCTTTCTCCCAATCAATTTGACCAGAAGCTTCTTGATAGCATGAGGGCTCCTCCATTTCAACTAGGAGCAGCTCATCTTCTGGATCTTCATTTGTAAGTTCCACTCTGCTTGTTTTCTGCATGAGGTCACCGATATTTCTAAACCGTGTCGGTGCTCCATCGGTGCCACTACTGCTGCTGGAGAGTGATGTTGGTGAAACCGCAGTAGATGTGATGGTCTCGACCATTGTTGGTGCTCGCCCTGGTGTGGCAGTCGGGTCAAGGGTGCTTAACGGAGCATGTCTTTGTTGCAGCTATTTGCTTGAGCATGATGACGCAGCATCGCGCCCTCACCGGCCAAGGGGTCAGATCGACCACGCCACCGGCGCCAGTGGAGCGGGTTCTGCTTCGATTGCAGAAATGTCAGCCTGAACCTCTGAAGCTCCTGTTATATCTGGTTCCAGGTGATCACCTAACACCGGCTCAGGGAAGAAACTGTCCTCCATGACAAAGTCTGGAGCTCCATTGATGCCAGTACCTGCATCCCAACTCCATGGAGTATCTTCTTCAAATTCAACATCTCGACTTACATGGAGTTTTTGACGTCTTGGATCGTAGAGAAGATGTGCCTTGCAGCCGTCCTCAACGCCAAGATACACCATCGCTTGGCTCCGGTCGTCGAGCTTCTTTTGGTGTGGTGTTGTCACCTTCACATGAGCAGTGCAGCCGAACACCCTCAGATGTGTGAGGTGCGGCTTCCTACCAGTCCAAGCTTCATAGGGTGTGCGCTCTCCTAGCGCTTTTGTTGGAAGGCGGTTCAGCAAGTATACTGCATGCCGAACAGCCTCCCCCTAGAACCTGCCAGGTACTCGCATGCTCTCGAGGAGAGATCTTGCCATTGCCATCACTGTCCGGTTCCTTCGTTCCACAACACCATTCTGTTGTGGTGTGTATAGGCGATCACATGCCTCTCGATGCTGCTGTTCACATAGCTCCGTGAACTTCGATGAGAGGAACTCACCACCACAGTCACCCTAAGAATCTTTCGGTGTCCACAAGAGTTCTCAACCTTCTGCTTGAATTTCTTGAACACCGCACAAGCTTGATCTTTTGATTTGATCACATACACCCACATCCATCTTGAATAATCATCAACTATAAGCGTAAAATAGTTGTTACTAGCAAGTGTCGATGGGTTGATTGGTCCACATAAATCTGCATGCAGCAATTCAAGCGGCTCCTCCGCTCGATAGTTCGCCACAGCCGGAAAAGGCTGCCTTGTTTGCTTTGCAATCAAACACCCTTGGCATAACTTGTTTGGATGCCTGATAAGCGGTACTCCCACCACCATCTTTTTCTCGGACAACATCTTTAGTGACTTGAAATTGACATGCGCTAATCGAGCATGCCAAAGCCAAGCCTGATCACTGATACTTGCAAAGCAAACAAACCGGCTTACCAGTTTCCATCACTGCTTTGTAGAGGCGGTTGGGGGAGCTCTTGATCTTGATGAGCAGCCTGCCGCTGGAATCATATATACAGAAGTATTCTCCCAGCATGACGATCTTGCTCCCCCCTTCGGCCAATTGCCCACAGCTAATGATGTTATTGTGCAATGCTGGGATATAATATACCTCTGTGAGGAGTCACTGTTCTCCACCCTTGAAATGAAGCAACACCGATCCTTTGCCTTTGATCTGCACTGTGGAGCCGTCGCCGAACCTTACATGCCCTTTGACGGACTGGTCTAGGTCATGGAACTTACTTCGGTCACCCAACATGTGATTGCTTGCACCGTTGTCGAAGTACCAAATGTCGGTGGTGTAGTTGTCCTCCTTTCTAACTCGTAGGTTTGGCTCCACCTTTTCCTCGTTCAAAAGAACGAAGTTGCGTGTTTCCACGCTTGTCTACAGTAACAGAGCAGGTTCCTCTTCCTCTGCTTGCACGAGGTTGGCTTCCTCGGTGCGTGGCTTGCTCCAGCACTCCAACGCATAATGGCCCATCTTGTTGCAGTTGAAGCACTTGACGTGGCTCTTATCGCGTCTGCCGCTACTGGAACCTCCAGTGCCTTCCTTGCATGGCGCGACCTTGCGCCCGCCCTACCACGGTCTCGCGCGTCCCACGACCACTCCGGCGCGGTTGCTGAACTCCGTAGGGCGGTGTTCTTCTGCTGTTTCTTGATGACGAGTTACCGACTCCGTTCTTCTGTCGCGCCTGCCACTCCGCCTGAGTGAGCAGGAGCTGGCTATCACCACTGCCGCTAGAAGTGCGTAGGCACAGGCGCTCCTCGAAGGTCTTCAAGCGCCCAACCGCCTCCTCGAACGGCATAGTGTCGACGTCGCAGAACTGCTCTATGCCGGCTATGACCGGATAAAACCGATCTGGCGCGGTCGTCGGCGCTTTCTTAACGCCAGCATCATCGAGCGTTGCTCCCAAGTTGGTATATCTCAGTGACATACCACTCAGCTTGTCGGCGTACTCCTCCAGTGTCTCCCCTTCCTTCATCCGTAGAGCGTCAAACTCGCTCTTGAGGGTTGCAAGACGTGCCGTCTTGACGCGATCAGCTCCGACGAACCTCGTTATGAGGCTCTCCCAGAGCTCTTTCGCTGTCTTCTTCTGCGCAACTTGCAGAAGAATATCTTTCGGGAGTGTATGGAGAAGATACGCCCTCGCCATCTTGTCCTTCTTCACATCTACGATTGCATTGGCCTCTGGTTGAACCACCTCCCAAACTCCTTCAGCCTCCAACATAGCCTCCACCTTAATCGCCTAGGTGGTGTAGTTCGTCGCTGTCAGCTAAGGGTAGTGGAACGGCACACCGCCGCCATCTCTCGCCGCCGCAGCTTGAGGAACGATCGTCATTGGCTTGTATTGGATGATCTTGGGCACGCAACCTGGCTCTGATACCAATTGGTGGTGCCGGACGCGGACGCCCTGATGGGCGCCTTGCTGTCGTCCGGGAAAGACTCATCGTCGTCACTGCGGAAGATGAAGCGCTCCAGCATCACCCAGTTGGGGAAGGCGGCGGCGGACATGCACATGGCGACCTTGAGACAGATTGGGAAATTAGGGGGCCCCGCCCAAGGGGAAGTTCTGTGAGGTGAGAACAAATCGGGGGAGTTCTAAGGTGAGGTGCCTTACCGATGAAGAAGGAGGCGGCGGCCGGCAAGGAGAGAGGAGGCGTGCAGGAGCGGCCGAGCGGCGATCCGGCGGGAAGGCCACGCAAATGCAATCACTTCTCTGCTCTGCTCCTACAGTATAATGCACGAGTGCTTCCTGCGTCGCACGCGGAGCGCTTCCTCCGTCCCCACCCGCTACCTCTACCGCACGCACCATTTAGCAACCGCCTCTGCCCCCGACACTCCACGCGACTCCCCCCCTCTCCACCCCACCTCTGCCTTCTCCACGTCGCTCGCCCTCCCACTCTTTCGCGGCCGGGAATCCGGAGGATTGTGCGTTCAATTGCTCACTCATGGGACCCACGCCATTAACTGCAGCCGCCTCGCCTGCTCTTCTCCGAGCCGCCACCCGACGACGCCTCTCCCCAACAGATGCCACCGAGAACCACGCCTCTGTCGACACCTTCATCCGTGGACATCGCAGCGGACGCGATCACGCGAGCACCGGGGAGTTCCGCGACCGCTACGTGATCCGCTTGCTCGGACGGCGGCGGTGCCTTCGCCGTTGCCCGCTCCCCTCCGGCAGCTCTTTCTGCCATCTCTCCTCAGGTCAACCCCTAAACCATACAACACCTCATCAGTCGGGTCGTCGCACCAAGTATCGGGTCTTCCGAATTTGGGTGGTCTGGGTGCTGATCCCGTGAATTGGTGGTGGCAACTCACATGTCCATTTCTTCTTCATACGCCATGGAGGGCCGTGCGCCCGTGCCACGACCAATGTCGCCAGATCCAGAGCAGCGGTGGGCGGCGCACGTCGGAGCTGCGTCGCAGCTTGTGGAACAGGCAGGCTTCCAGAGCGACGGAGAGGCCGAGTGGAACCGCAGCGACTCGGGGTAGTGCAGATCCTACAGACCCCCCGTAACCAACCCGACTCCCATCCTGAGATCGACGTTAAGTTTCGTTCCTTGCCGCCCGCTTTTATCAATAACTAAACCCACCATGTATTCATGTTAGGGATAGGGATGAATGGATCCGTGCTGAATGCATCTTGGTTGTGAAGAGCCCAAGAGATGGGTGTCAGCTAGCGAAGATGAAATTGACGATCGATATGAGTGAGAATCCTTCTCAGATTGGCATGGATTGGAAGGACTTGGAATTGATTCGATTTGTTGGTAAGCAACCCTAACATGCCGCGGGAAGGACGAAATGTTCTTGTCAAAGTCATATCTCGAATAAAGAAGGTGTATTTATTTCAAAAAATGGAAAGGTGTTTTACAAATTTAATGATAAATTCTACAAAATGGTTTTGACTTCAAAAAATCAAACGAGTACGTTGGGAGTTCACAAAAATGTGAAAATAGGACTCTAAAAATTCATAAAATCGAGGAGAACATAAATGTCTAAAAAAAGTTGGAATTTCATGGGATATAATTCCCTAAAAATTTTATATTATTTATTGTTCCTTGGTAGCTTGGAGAGATGCTATATACTAGGATGAACATGTAACTAATTTACGCACCAAATAAAGTTGCAAACAAAATCGGTGCGCCCGAAAACACTGTTGGGAAACCACCTGTGGGGGGAACCCGGCCCGTGCAGGTCGGCGGCTTTCCCCTCGGCGGCTTTCCCCCGGTGGGTCCCACATATGGACCTGGCCTAAACCCTAAACACTACTTATAACAGATCTGAGAAATAATAAAAAAAAGCTTCACCCATACATCTCTGTATCCCCTGTGTATTGATCTTTAAACAACAGTGCCATTCAGGAATCGAACCTCAGACCGGCCGGTTAGAAGCGCAATCCCTTGACCAACCCGACGCATGGTACGTGTTGTTTGGCAGCGCGAGTTATTTTTCCTTAAATCGGCATATTGCATGTGTGACCAACCTGGGCGCTGGGCAACAACCCGCAATTTAATAGGAACCAACCCTTGGGAACAGACCTGTACCCTTGAGAATAGATGGATAATGGGATTAAGTCAATGGGAAGTCAAAATAAGTGGGGTCTCAACCCCCTACAGGTTGAGACCTTGTAAACACCGTCGGATTAGATTAGATCAACGCTCCAAAACAATTGGGGTGCGTGCTAAAAAACTCCAAACAATATAACCTGAACCTACATGAAACAGTCTGAACATACATGAAATTACCCTACATAAAACAATCAGAACCTACATGAAACTACATGAATTTTCTAAAACTACATTTTTTTTTCTAAAACTACATGATTTTTTTTCTGAAACTACATGAATTTTTTTCAAAACTACATGAATTTTTCTAAAACTACATGAATATTTTATGAATCTACATTAAACTTTTCCGAAACAATATGATTTTTTTTTAAAACTACATGAAACTTCATGAGACTACATGAAACTATATACTTTTTTTTTTCTAAAACTATATGAAACTTTTCTGAAACTACATGATTTTTTTTAAAACTACATGATTTTTCTCTAAAACTATATGTTTTTTTTTGGAAACTACACGATTTTTTTTGAAACTATATGAAACTTTTTACAAACTATATGATTTTTTCCTCAAACTACATGATTTTTTTCTGAAACTACATGAATTATTTTTGAAACTATATGAAACTTTTTCTGAAACTTCATGAATTTTTTATAAAACTATTAAAACTACAAGAAACTTTTAACTACATGATTTTTATTTTTCTGAAACTATATGAAACTACATGAATTTTTGTTCACATTGTCTTCTTTTTCGGCCAACTAACGGATGACCGTCCGACCTTTTGCGAAATATTACATGAAGCTTTCTGTAACTATCTGAACGATGAGGCTAATTCACATAAAACTGAAATAAAAGCTTTATGAAATAATCCAATGATGAGGCTAATTCATGTATTTGATGATTTTAGCGGTGCTATGACGATGTCAGCATCAAACACAATGAAACCATAGCCAAAAGTAACCAATGCCCGCGCCCCCGATTGGGCACCCACTCGCAGCGGAACCATGGCTTGCTGTAGATGTGCGTGGGCTTGGACGAAGGTGTGCAGCCGCTGCGGTACGCACCCATCTGCACGAACAGCGCTGTCCGGCCCACTATGCGGAAGTCATGCAGGTTGGGGTCGGGCCGCCGCGCCTGCTCCTGCAACCCGGCCGAGGCGTTCAAGCTAGCCATCGCTAGACGCCTTGGCGTGGATGGCGAATGGGCGGGACTCGGCGGCGGGTTGGGGACAAAATGCTAAAGAATATAAAGATGTTCGTAAAAATAGTAGAATTTTTTTTAAAATGAAATGACAATAGGAACTTAGGAAAAAGATAGTGGAAAATCTGAAAAAGAAAATAATAGCAAGCATCCTGGTTTATCCTTTTATTTTAAACAATGGTTTTCCCCATTTACTTGTGCACAATTGAACACCATTGCATAAAGTTACAATGAAAGTTTGTGTTTTCACGAACTTTTTTTGAGCCGGTCATTCCAAAATAATGCACACTTTTTATGGGTTTTTTTTTCTTTTCTTTCTAAATTTTGAAATTTTACTCGAATATTAAAATTTTGTGTAGATAAAAATTGTGACTCAAGAGAAACAAGGCTGGGCCACTTTTGACTTCGGCGGCTAGCCACGGTTTTTGAAAAGAGAGAACGACGTCTCCTGACTTTGGCTATGCTGCTGCAGCCGAGATCAATCGACCAAGTTTGTGACAAACAACCTCATCCAGCACCCATCCCGACCGGTTGTCCGCCGGCAGTCTAGCATCACGGTTCTCGTAAGTTCTGGACACCTTAGGATGTTAGAGCATGGTCAATAGTGGCCCTATATCTAGACCATCATGTTACTATAGTAGTAGGGGAGTAGGTGTAGGGATTAAAATATAAGAGATGAAAATGTTAAAAGAAGCAGATTAAAAGTTGTATGGTGACTGAATAGTGATAAGATGGTCCCGTATAAGTTTAGCATTGACCATGGCTTTAGTATTGTAGGCTCCAACAAAAGTTATACGTGTAGTGCTTCACTAACATACAACTAGGTGATCAATCATGTCAGTACATATACATCACCCATTTTTTCTGTGTTATAATAGAACGTCACTATGTCAGAACATATACATCGATCACTCGTTTTTCTATGTTTTACAGATAATATGTTTTTTATGCATGTACATGTTCTTTTATGCACTGATACACATTCCCATCAAGTGAATAATTTGGATCGTTTGTCTTCTCTCGTCATCTGTTGCATTTTGTCCAAAAAAACATCCATTTTATCAAATTCTCAATAGGCCCTGCGTATTGCTCTCTCTCATCCCTTTAGTCTGACGGCTCTATACCTACCTAGCCCAACCACCTCATAGTAGTGGCCTCGGTCATGGTTCTCTGTACCCTTTTGGTCCTAATCACCTTCGCCACCCATCCCAACCCCCTGTCTTGTCAACATGCGGCGATGGTAGATAACTAGGGAACGGAATGGACGAAAAATGACTTTAGTCAGGAATTTCATATGGTAAATGATTTTTTTTAGAAACTATGGAAGGGGAGGGAGGGCATCAGACATATCTTGAGGCGTAATCCAAAGGAATGCATAGACTAAACACATATACATGTGCGTAAAGCTTTTCTTATGTTTTACTTTTATTCTAGATTTTGTACGTGTTTATGTTCTATGTTTTGATTTTTTTTTCATACACTATCCTACAGGGCTTGGCAATTCTCTAATCCTTGTACGCTTTTTGTTGAAGGGCAAACCTCCGGGGTCCTAGAGGGGGGGACGTCCCTACGGTATATTGAGGGGAGGTCGCACGGGTGATGCCGAACCGGCCGGAAACGGACCCAAACACCGTGCCGTGGGGCATGTCGCTAATGAAAATTGGGGAATCGTGAAAACGGTTGCTTCACGACTTTTGTTGGCTCACGGTGGGGGACACTTGGAACGGCCCGAAAACGTGACCGAAACGAAGTCCACGGCTTCCGGCAACACGTTGTCAAGTCCGAAACCGGCCGAATCGGGCGAAACGCGCGTGGCAATTTTTGGCCGGAAAAAACTGTTCGATTTTTGCTGAAGGGCAAACCTCCGGGGTCCTAGAGGGGGGGACGGCCCTATGGTATATTGAGGGGAGGCCGCACGGGTGAGGCCGAACCGGCCGGAAACGGACCGAAACACCGTACCGCGGGGCATGTCGCTAAGGAAAAGTGGGGAATCGTGAAAACGGTTGCTTCACGACTTTTGTTGGCTCACGCTGGGGGACACTTGGAACGGCCCGAAAATGTGACCGAAACGAAGTCCACGGCTTCCGGCAGCTCACGTTGACAAAGTCCAGAAACTGTCCGAAAACTGGGCTGCAACGCGAGAAAACGGCTGTTTCGGTCGGGAAAAAAACTGTACGCTTTTTGCTGAAGGGCAAACCTCCGGGGTCCTAGAGGGGGGGTCGGCCCTACGGTATATTGAGGGGAGGTCGCACGGGTGATGCCGAACCGGCCGGAAACGGACCCAAACACCGTGCCGTGGGGCATGTCGCTAAGGAAAAGTGGGGAATCGTGAAAACGGTTGCTTCACGTCTTTTGTTGGCTCACGGTGGGGGACACTTGGAACGGCCCGAAAACGTGACCGTAACGAAGTCCACGGCTTCCGGCAGCTCACGTTGCCGAAGTCCAGAAACTGGACGAAAACTGGGTCGAAACGCGCGAAAACGGCTGTTTCGGTCGGGAAAAAAACTGTACGCTTTTTGCTGAAGGGAAAACCTCCGGGATCCTAGAGGGGGGGGACGAACCTATAGTATATTGAGGGGAGGCCGCATGGGTGATGCCGAACCGGCCGGAAACTGGCCGAAAACTGGGCCGAAACGCATGAAAACGGTTGTTTCGGTAGGAAAAAAAACTGTACGCTTTTTGCTGAAGGGCAAACCTCGGGGTCCCTGTGGGGTGGACGTCCCTATGGTATATTGAGGGGAGGCCGCACGGGTGATGCCGAACCGGCCAGAAACGGGCGGAAAAATGGACCGAACTGCGTGCCGCGGGCTGTTTCGGCCTGGAAAGATTGTGACTGGCGTCTTGGCTTTGGATTGAATGGCTGCCTTGGTTGCCAAAGCGTTGGTTCGGCAAAGTTTGATTTGTGGCTTATTTCCTCACGCTGTGGACCATTGGTCGCCGTCTTGTCGTAGACCCATCGTGTTTCGCCACGGAGGGATGCTAGGATGGCATGACCATTGCGGCTATGGAGCGAATGAGTTGTCTCGGATCCGTTTGTGCTGGCAGGACCCCGCCGATGCGCGGCCGACTGTCATCACCACGTCCATTCACTTGTGCGGCCAGTAGTTGCCGCCCTGGTATAAAGTGCTTGCATGTTGATACCCGTACGGTGGAAGAAGGTTTCTCACACAAGCTGCCTCAACACGGTCGCCCCCAGGGCGCCCCGCGGTTGGCTAGTACGGCGTCCGGTGCCTTGCCTCGCGTAACTCAGCCATAGGGTTGGAGACTTTACGCCCAGGGAACGGTACCGTTCGGCTCTTGGTCCCGGATGCTGCTCACGCTAAAGGGTCGTGGTCCTTAGGCGCCGCGCACCCAACGATGGCTGTTTTGATCCACGACAGCCGGTTCGGCCATGGACGTACCGCGCCACACTTTGGCCTTGACGCGCCACTGCCGGCGCCGGCTAGTCGAGGAGGACGTGCTACCTGGTTGATCCTGCCAGTAGTCATATGCTTGTCTCAAAGATTAAGCCATGCATGTGCAAGTATGAACTAATTGATTTGTGAAGCTGCGAATGGCTCATTAAATCGATTATAGTTTGTTTGATGGTACGTGCTACTCGGATAACCGTAGTAATTCTAGAGCTAATCGTGCAACAAACCCGACTTCGGGAGGCGTATTTATTAGATAAAGGTCGACGCGGGCTTCGCCCGATCCGATGATTCATGATAACTCGACGGATCGCATGGTCTTTGTGCCGGTGACGCATCATTCAAATTTCTGCCCTATCAACTTTCGATGGTAGGATAGGGGCCTACCATGGTGGTGACGGGTGACAAAGAATTAGGGTTCGATTCCGGAGAGGGAGCCTGAGAAACGGCTACCACATCCAAGGAAGGCAAGAAAGCGCAAAAATTACCCAATCGACACGGGAGGTAGTGACAATAAATAACAATACCGGGCGCTTTAGTGTCCGGTAATTGGAATGAGTACAATCTAAATCCCTTAACGAGGATCCATTGGAGGCAAGTCCGGTGCCGCAGACATGTAATTCCAGCTCAATAGCGTATATTTAAGTTGTTGCGCTTAAAAGCTCGTAGTTGGACCTTGGGCCGGGTTGGCCGGTCCGCCTCGCGGCGAGCACCGACCTACTCGACCCTTCTGCCGGCGATGCGCTCCTGGCCTTAACTGGCCGGGTCGTGCCTCCGGCGCCGTTACTTTGAAGAAATTAGAGTGCTCAAAGCAAGCCATCGCTCTGGATACATTAGCATGGGATAACATCATAGGATTCCGCTCCTATTGTGTTGGCCTTCGGGATCGGAGTAATGATTAATAGGGACAGTCGGGGGCATTCGTATTTCATTGGTTGAAAAGCCAGTGGCGCGAAGCTACCGTGTGCCGGATTATGACTGAACGCCTCTAAATCAATGAATTTTTACTTCTCTCAATTCGCTTGATTAGTTAATCAAATTTGGAACGTAAGCTATTGATTGATCTAGAGTCTAGTTGTGGAAGCGATCACAATGAGACACACGCGACTACTAGGAGACTCGATGGCGCTCACATGCAAACGATCAAATCAATTTTGAGAAAGTAAATGAGATAGACAAGAAAGCGCAAACCGAGTTGTTTCCGAGTTCGATGCTCAGCGCGAACACCTCGTCTCAGATTGAGGAAACTTCTCACACGAGAAGTCGGGACTCTCTCGTCCCTAGCCCTCAATCCACTTGTGGTGGCTCTTCACCAACACATGGTAGGCGAGCCCCAAACCTTCACACAAGACGAGTTCTTCCACGCGTGGAAGCTCCTCGTCATGGTTATCAAGTCGTAAAGTCGAGTCGAGTCGCATGAGGGGAGACTTGGGGACTAGTCGTGGACTAGTCGTGGCTAGTCCATGACTAGTCGACAACAACAACATCTATTTTGATTAGAAAAGTAGTTGTGTAGTTGGCATGACTACTTGTACTTTTGTAAAAAAAAATAACAGTTACAGTGGAGTCCAAAAGCATAGCAAGGATGAGAATGCAATGCCAAGTAACTAGTTTCTTCTAATGTTAGATGATGGAACTCACGGTAGAATGCCTAGTCGAGTCGAGGTCCCTAGTCGTACTAAAAAAAGAGACTTATGGACTAATCGTGGATTAATCGCGACTAATCGCAGGACTTGATAACAATGCTCCTCGTACCCGCGGAGCCGACACACGGCACCGACCTCCGACACACGGAGGATTTTTCACACAACCTTCAACGGATGAAGGCCACGCACTTCCGACACACGGAAGTGACCCCCGACACACGGAGGATTTCGGTTGACGTAGTCGTACGGTTGATGAAGCTTGTGGTGTGGTGACGATCTCTCCGGCATCGAAGTCCCAAGAGCACAAAATCGCGCTGTATGAAAGCCGATTCTCCGATAATTCTTACCCAGGCCAGAAAGAGTATCGGAATAATAACAGCAACTATAAGGGTAAAGATAAAGCCGTCAATATCGTTGAAACATATGATGTTGAAGATTCTGATAACTCTGACACTGAAGAGGTTGGGGCTTATATTGCTGAATGGGCGAACAACAAAAAGGAATTCGAGCTTGGATGGATCAAGCCAAAAGGACCTGAGAAGGGTAAATATTCCTTTGATACATCCAAATGTGATCGGATTTTCGATCATTTGTTACAAGAAAAAGCAGATTCGCTTAAACAAGGGCATGTTATTCCCCACTTGAAGAGCTGAAAAAGCGCAAATATTGCAAGTGGCACAACTCTTACTCGCACGCCACCAATGAATGCAATGTGTTTAAGCAAGTGGTGCGAAGGCAATAGAGAATGGACAAGCTGCGATATCAAGGCAAAATTCGCAAATCGATCTGAAACCGTTCCTTATCGGTTTTGTTGGCATAGTCGACGCCAAGAGAAAAGCCGATAATCCCGAGAGTTCCAATCGGTTCAAAGTCTTTGTCGGCGACAAAAGGATCGTGGTAAAAGAAAGGCCGAACTACAATTCCGATCATCAAGCCGATATGGTGGGAGAGCTGGTGAGTGGCGCGAAGTGAAACGCGAGCGTAATTATAATCCGGTTTCGCGCCAAGGCCAAGGCCAACCTTTGATCAGCTCTTCGGAAAAATACGATCGGATGGCTAGAAAGCGCCTCAAATGGCGTTAAATCAATTATTCGAATCTTTGTTGAAGGATTCAAATGATCAAGGTTGGGAGATGGAACACTAGGATTGTCCCTTTTTCCGATATTGCTGGGAAGAAAGGATGTCTTTGCCTAACTTGGAGGATTGCCCGATGAACCACATGTTTGTTCCTCCCAAGAGGATATCGGTAAAAGATCGGCTAGTGTTTCCTAGCGAAAGGGCCGATGACGTGAATGACAAAAATGCCGATGTGCATAGGCCTCCTAAGGTGCCGTTGCCACAGTGGTGCCCGAGCGGAATCACAAAGTCTCAAAAACGGCGCCTGCAGCGGATGAGACATGCGGAAGAAGCGGAAGCCGAGAGATTTAGGGACGCTCTACTGGAGCAGGTAAAGCCGATAAAGCCAGCTAGGGGCAAGCAGGAATGGAGGCCCAAGTTGAGATCGGCTGTTATCATCGAAAAAGATTCCGATGAAATTTCAATTGCTACCAATATGGTATGTATGCTGCCCCGGGAGTTTATGAATGATTACGAAGGGGCCGCTGCAGAGCTGGTGGTTGGGGCGGAGGATGCTATCTTTAAGAAGCCAGAGAATTCCCGATTGCATCTCAAGCCATTGTTTATCATAGGGTATATGAATGGTAAACCGATTTCCAGGATGATGGTGGACAGCGGAGCTACGGTAAATCTGATGCCATATTACATTTTGCGCAAAATCGGTAAGTCCACAGAAGATCTCGTCAAGACTAATATGGTCTTAAGCGATTTTAATGGAAATCCGACCGAAGCCAAGGGAGTTCTGGTTGTGGAACTTACCATAGGAAGCAAGACAATCCCGACAGCGTTCTTCGTAATTGAAGGAAAGGGAAGTTACAATGTGCTGTTGGGGAGAGATTGGATACACGCCAATTGCTGCATTCCATCGACATTGCATCAAATTCTAATTCAGTGGATTGGCGATCAAATAGAGGTGGTGAAAGGAGAATCTCTGACCGCTGAAACCGATTGTGCCGATATACATCATAATCTAGAGGCGCTATCGGGAAAACAATTAGAAGATTGTGATTTCCTCAGTGTTAGTAAATTGGGGTTCAAACCAACAACTTTGGGAGGACAATCGGTAACCCAAGGGTGTGAGGGTTTTTTATGAGAACCGCGGCTCTAGAAGGCATTGAGTACAAGATGGGCCAGGGTTTCATATCGGCTGATGAACTTGAAAAGGTCGATATTGGAACCGATGGTAAAGAAAGGCCCACTTACATCAGTAAAAAGTTGCCGCGGGAATATAAGGATCGACTTATCCAGATACTTAGGGATCGGGTTGATTGTTTCGCCTGGGAATATCACGAGATGCCTGGTCTAGACCGATCCATAGTTGAACACAAAATTAAGATGAAACCTGGGTTACGGCTAGTAAAACAATCGCCAAGGAAGATCAATTGGAAAATTTATGATCAAGTAAAGCCTGAAATTCAGAGGTTATTGGATGCAAAGTTTATTCGGCCAGCTGTGAAGGCGAGCACTGCGGAGGAGAAGCCGGGCCGCACGAAGTGGCTTGAAGAGCAATTTGTCAAGCGTCCCATTGGCGAATAAGCTCATGGCGGACGTCGAGAAGCTCAAGGCCCAGCTCGCCAAAGAGGAGCTGACCTCCGCGGGACTCCAAGCGAAGATTTCAACCCTGTGGGCTTCACATGAAGAGATCGAGGAGATGCGCGGGATGGCGGTGAGGGCGATCACCGCGGAGAACAAGGTCAAGGAGCTGGGCGAGCAGCTCAAGACCGTCAAACAGCGAGCTAGTCACAGCGAGGCTCTGAACGACCAGCTGCGCGCCAAGACCGAAGAGGTCGAGGCCATCCGGGCAGAAGCTTCGGTGCAAACCAAGTGGAACAAGAAGGAGATCGAACGCCTCCGAGCTGAAGCCCGGGAAGGAATCAAGGCGCAAGGTGAAGTCGTGCGCCTCAAGTTAGAAGTTGAGGAGCTGAAGGAGCAGCTTGCTCCTAAGTAGCACCACGGCTGTAACCCGAAGGGGACTTTTGTACCTGCACTTTTGATTAATGCAATAAAGCACTTACCTTTCTTCCTGCAAAAAAGAGCAGCAAAAAGACAGGAACGAACAGAAACTAAGAGAAAAGCGAATAGCGCTAGGAAGTTTAAGAAAACCGGTAGAGCGCTTAGCCTAACTCCCAGCCCCCGTTGTGCATCTGCTCGGAAACCTGAGTTTGCGAACCCGAACAGGTGCACAAGAGAAAGAGCGACACCCTAGCCCCCAGTACGGACGATGCTCAAGAATCTAAGCTTGCGAACTCGAGCACGTGCGTAGAGAGATAGAGCGACACCCGTAGCCTGATCGACTCGTTCCATGGACTGCTCGTCAACGTAAGTTAGGCAGTTCAGAGAGTAACCGAACAAGAAAAGTGCCTCTGCCGCGGGGGGCTTACGAGAGCGGACTTTGTCAAGTGGTCGCGCCAAGCAGTAAGTGCCTCTGCCGCGGAGGGCTTAGGAGAGCAGACTTAGCCGCAAGGTGGAAAAAGCCGTGTTACGTAACCTTGAGTTGATGAATTGTTGAAGCAAGATCTGGGCGAAACCACGAAAAGTCACGAGCCAAGAGTTATAAGACCGGGCAGCCATCAAGTGTTACCAGAGAGAAAGAGGTAGTCTTCAGAAGACAAGAAGTGAAAAGGGCGCAGAGGCCGCAAGAATTCACCTAAGAATTGGATTGAACTTTACATGGTGCCCGAAAGACTTGGACGAACTAAGGCGCGAAGTTTGACAAAAGAGCAAGGCTAAGCAAACACACAAAGAGACCTACACAAAGAACTTACGGTGGGTCGATGTTCCAAGTCTTTGGTCGACTCTCTCCGTCCTCCATTGCCAGCGAAACAGCCCGGGCGGCGAAGAAAGCGACCGTGAATGGGCCCTCCCAAAGATGGAGTTAACTTGTTGGCATTGGACAAGTTCGGACCGGCGTGAAACGAGGTCGCCCGCCTTCAAAGCCCTTGGTCGAACCGACTTGGCAACATGCTTGGCGAAGATCTTCTTTGGTAGCGCGCCATTCGACTTGTGCCCATTCGCGTGTGCCTTGAGGAGATCGAGATCGAGTAAGCGCTCTTGCTCGCCGTCAACCAAGTCGACTGAGCTCGTGCGAGGCGAGCCGAGTACTATTTCGGCGGGTAGGATGGCTTCTGCACCGTAGACCAGTTGGAAAGGAGTTTCTCCAGTTGCCCGGTTGGCCGTAGTGCGAACAGCCCAAAGGACGGAAGGAACCGTCGACCGAACCTTGTTGTGCTTTCATGGAGTGCCGCGAACACGCCGTTTGATACCGGGGACGATCTTTACGTTAGCTCGCTCATTGCTCCATTGCTTTGTGGATGTGCCACGAGTAAAAACAGACCTTGGTGCCCAAATTGCTCGCGATATTCTTGGAATAGCTCGCTTCGGAACTGGGTACCGTTATCGGTGATCAGCTTATGGGGAATCCCAAAGCGCGTGACCACGTTGCTTTTGAAAAAGCGCACAACCGTTTTGGCGTGAAGAGACGACACAGGCTCTGCCTCAATCCACTTTGTAAAAGTGTCGATGGCGACGAGCAAGTGTGTGTAGCCCTTGTACCCCTTAGGGAATGGCCGAGCAGATCCAGACCCCACGTGGAGAATGGCCAAGATGGGGGGATCGTTTGGAGCTCTTGGGCGGGCTTATGTGCCTTCCGGGCATGAAATTGGCAAGCTTTGCACTTAGTCACGATGTCCCGGGCATCTTGTAACGCTGTAGGCCAGTAGTAGCCCATGCGAAACGCTTTGCCGACCGTAGTTGGAAGGGCGTGGTTGCCACGAGCACCCTCGTGTATGTCCCTAAGAAGGAACACACCCTCCGCCGCGAGATGCACTTGGAAAGAACTCCCGAGCACCTCGGCGGTAAGGATGCCGCCCATAAGTCGGTATGAACTAGCACGCCTTATAAGCGGAACGCACGGCTTCCGTCGTCGGGCGGTGTCCCATCTGCAAGGTACCGAACAAATAGCGTTGTCCAGTCCGCAGCCTGCTCGATGACGGAGACAGCACCACCTGTCTCTGTTGCCTCGTCCGGAGACGTGATAGAGGGCTTGTGAAGGTGCTCAACGAGCACCCTGCGGAAGCGAGTTCTCGTGAGATCCATACTTGGGCGGTTAGTCGGCGAAAAGTTGTCCTTTCGGGCACGAAGAGCACCTCGAAAAATCGAAAGTGCCGCTCCAACTTCCTCACTTCAACCAGGTATCGCGCCATTGAGTCATCGCAGCACCTTTGGTACTCCTTGTTGACCTGGTTGATGACCAACTGTGAATCTCCTTCACGGTCGGCCGTTGGGCCGAGCGACTTGCGCTCTTAGTCCCGCGAGGAGGGCCTCGTACTCCATGGCGTTGTTAGTCGCCGTGAAGTGTAGTTGGATAGAATACTCGAGTTGCTCTCCTTGAGGAGATGAGAACAAAACCAGCCCCGAGTTTCGGTCGCGATCCGTCAAAAACATGGTCAAGAGGGTTCATCGGGTTGCTCAGAGCTTCACGATTTGGCGGCAGTCCATTCAATGACAAAGTCACCGGGACACAGGATTTAATAGCGATTCAGGCGACAAGCGTAATATCGAACTCGCCAATTCCATTGCCCACTTAGCTATCGTCCTTTGCTTCCTTGTTCCTTAGGATTTCTCCAAGGGGAACTTGGTTGGGACCAGTATTTGATGCGCCTGGAAATAATGGCGAAGTTTCCTGGAGGACATGAGCAAGGCGTAGAGTAACTTCTGGACCTTAGGGTAATGCTCCTTAGATCCGTGAAGTACCTCGCTCACGTAATAGATTGGCCGCTGGATGCCTTCCCTTTCCACCGTCAAGACCGCGCTCACCGCTTGAGGCATGCAGCCAAGATAGAGCAAGAGCTGTTCGCCGTGTCGCGGGTAGTCAAGGCAATTGGGTTGGACGGTATTGCTTAAGATCTTGAAAAGACCGATCGACTTCCTCTGTCCCACTCGAAGCCATTGTGCTTGCGCGGGCCTTAAAGAAGGGCAGCCAGCGTTAATACTCGACGGAAATGAATCTACTTAGAGCAGCCATCCGCCCGGTGAGGCTCTGAACTTCCTTAACGGTAGTTGGAGCCTGCATGTTTTCAATGGCCTCGATTTTTTCGGGGTTGGCAGAGATGCCTTGCGAACCAATCACATAACCGAGCAACATTCCATATCGAACACCAAAGGTACACTTCTCTGGATTTAATTTTATTCGATGCCTGGCGAGGTTACGAAACGTCTCGGCCAGGTCTTTTACATGATCCGGAGCATGCTTTCTCTTTACAACTATGTCGTCGACATAGACCTCCAGGTTTTTTTCGCGCTGTTCTGGGAAAGTCTTCTCCATTAAGCGCTGGAACGTGGCACCAGCGTTGCGCAGACCGAAAGACATGGTCGTATAGTAGAAAGTGCCGAAGGGGGTGATGAAGGCAGTCTTCTCTTCATCCTCGGGGGAGATGCTTATTTGGTGATAACCGGAGTAAGCATCCAAAAAACTCAAGAGCTGGGCATCCGCAGTTGCATCGACCAGCTGGTCTATGCGAGGCAGCGGGAAATTGTCCTTGGGACAAGCAGCGTTCAAATCTGTGTGATCGACACACATCCTCACTTGCCGCCTTTCTTCTTTACAATGACAGGGTTGGCTAACCAATCGGTGTGATCAACCTCACGGATGAAACCAGCAGCGAGCAGCTTGCCAAGCTGATCTTTGATGATCCCCTGTTTGAAGTCCGAAAAACAACGAAGCTTCTGGCGAACAGGCTTTTTGTCCGGCCGGACAGCCAGTTTATGCTCGATAACCTCCCTTGGGACTCCGGGCATATCAGACGGCTTCCAGGCAAACACGTCTGCATTAGCTCGGAGGAAGGCAATGAGCTCGCTTTCCTATTTGGGGTCCAAATTGGCCCCCAGATGAACTGTCTTGGAGGAATCATCCAAAGACAGTGGAACCTCCTTGGTCTCGCCTCCTGGCTGAAGGGAGACTCTAGGACGTGCAGATTTGGTCTGCGGAGCGTCGGGACCTCGCGGCGGAAGCTGGTCGACCAGGGCAAGGGACTGCTCGTCGCAATCCAGAGCAGCTTTGTAGTTGCCCTTGACCGTGATCACGCCGTTAGGGCCCGGTATCTTCACGCAATGGTATCCATGATGGGACACGGCCATGAACTTGCCAAGAGATGGCCGGCCCAGGATCGCATTGTACGCGGAAGGGAAGTCGACCACGTCAAACGTGATCAATTCCGTCCGGAAGTTGCTTGGACTGCCGAAGGTAACAGGCAGAACAATCTGCCCCAATGGCTGAACAGCTTCTCCCGGGACAATGCCGTAGAAAGGCATTGCGACTTCTTTAAGCTTGGAGCGAGGAATCTGCATCTCGTCCAAGACCTTTGCTGATAGTAGGTCCAAAGCGCTCCCGCCGTCGACCAGGACGCGGCCAACTCTGGCGTTGCTGATGGTCGGAGCGACCACCAGAGGGAGACGCTGAGGCTTGGTCATCCCAGTGGGGCAATCATCCTTTGAAAAGGAGATAGAGACCTCGGTTCACTTCATCGATTCAGGCTGTGGTTTGCCTTTTTCAACGTTGTGGACCTCCCGAGCAGCTTCCTTGAGGCTGCGCCGAGAGGTATAAGCCGAGGAGCCGCCGAAAATAACGGCGATATGGTTCACGGGCTCTTGATATTCGTCGTCATCGTCCCGATCACCACCGTCGGCTGGACGCTTGTCCTTGTCGGCATCACCTTGTTCGGGCAGGGTGGGCATTGGGCCCTTGCCATTGTAGAAATCCTCGAGCTTTGCAGCCCAAGTTCTGCAATGGCGTATGTCGTGCTCGTAGTGCTGGTGGAACTTGCAAAATCGGTCGCTTGGACCTTTCTTGCCTTGTTCGCCTCCCTGAGCAGGCTTCTTGCCCTTGTAGTTATTGTTGGGCTTCTTCTGCCCATCCTTGGGAGGAGGTGCGCGATCTATACCAGCGACGGTATTGTTCGCATCACCTTTATTCTTCTTCTTCTGGGACTTCTTGTCACCAGGGTTGCCGCTGCTCTTCTTCTTCTCATCCACACCAGTCAAGGGCGGCTTTCGCCCTTGTCGAACGCCTTTTTGTACTGAACGCGCTCTGCCGCGTTGGCATAGCGGTCAACCGCCTTGAACAGGTCGTTGGCGGTCCAGGTCTCGTTGAGCTCAAGATCCTGGGTGAGCCGCTCGTCGCGGACTCCGTTTTTGAAGGCGCGGACAATAGATTCGTCCGAGATGTTCGGGATCGTGTTGCGAATCTTAATGAAACGCTTCACGAAGTTGCGGAGGGTCTCCCCGTTCATCTGGATCATCTGGTGCAGATCATCCTCCTTGTCCAGACGCACGTAACAGCTCTGGAAGTTGGCGATCAGAGCGTCACAAAGTTGGTCCCATGAGCTGATGGAACCCTCCTGCTGATTGAACAGCCACGTCCGAGCAGCGCCCTCAAGGACAGTCGGGAGGTAATTAGCCATAACGAGCTCGTCACCCCCGGCCGCCATGATGGCTGTAGCGTAGATGGAAAGGAATTCCTCTGGGTTCTGAGTCCCATTGTACCTCTCCATGTGACCGGGCTTGAACTTTGAGGGCCATCGGACAACCTGGAAGCTCGTAGAGAAAGCCTGCAAAGACAAGGCATATGACCGGCCACCTTCCCCGGCAGAACCTAGTCTCGAGAAGACATTGGCCCTGTTGCGCGGAGGGACTCCTGCTGAACGGGAAGATTCAGCCTGGAGAAATTCTCTCCGGGACAATCCGCCACGCTCCTTCCTCGTGGTCGCGACTACGCGCTCCTCACGAGGGGACCGTCCGTGATCATCACGTGCACGCTTACCCCTGTGGTCGTGACGACTACGGGGACTTGGCGAGCGACGGCGACCACGGGTAGCTTGATCGCGGACAGTGTTCCCTCGATGGTGACGAGGGTCACGCGATCGATCAGAGCTGTCCGAGTCATTCCGGGCAGGTTGACTGCGCTGCCTGGAGGAGGTGTTGACTTCGCCTAGGGACTTTAGGCCTTCGGCCATACGGGCGAGATCGACCTGATTGGTGGATCTGAGGACCGTTGCTATAGCTTCGAGCCGTTCCCGACTCTGATCTATGGGTCCCGGGATCCCTGAACCATCCGCGTTACGCCCGACCGAGTCCGGTCACGCGGGAATTGACCCGACGAGGAAGCTTCGCCGAGACTTAAGCGTCGACGCGAGGTGGGTCGCGACGCTGCCGCTTAATCGATCGCGAAACCGTGCCAAGGTTTGATTGATGGAGGTGTCGAGGCTGCGGCGAATGATATCTTGCTCGTGGCGACGGTAGCGACCTCATCTTGCTTGCCGAGCGTAATTAATCTGTCGATCTCGCCACCGCGCATCCCGCGAGATCTCCGGAGGTTCTGATCGGCCATGTTGATCTTGCGGGGGCCATGAGAAGGTATGCTTGACGGTGTCATCACCGTGTCGCCATTGTGGGAATCTACCGACATAGCCTTGGAGTCTGACAGATCTAAACCGTCGTAAAGATTATCAGTTCCGTAGTCATCGTCAATGATGGGAGTGCGATCTGAGGCTATCTCTGCCATATAGGCAGAGACTTCTGCCTCGGATATGGAAAGTGTTCGAGACCGAACAGATCGATCTGAACTGACAGGGGATGAGGCGTCCTGTCCTTCTGAGTCGTATCCCTCAGGAATAATCTCCCGGTCGCTGATAGAGTTCGACATGCTCGATCTGCGTCTCCCCACGGACGGCGCCAGCTGTCGACGGTTGAGATATCGATCTCAAGTCACTAAGGTTCTTTAGAAGTGAGATAGGAGACACGCCGAACAACCACGAACAACAACGAACAGAAGACAGGGGTTTTTATCCTGGTTTGGGCCTCTCGGGAGAGATAATAGCCCTACGTCCAGCCTTTCTTATATATCAGAGATGAATACAAGAGGTGGCTCGACGAGACGAACAAGTCTCGGAGGAGATCGTGGTGTACAAACGAAGATCAGGTGTCTACTAGATGCTAAAAGTTAAAATCAAGTCGTAAAACTTGTCATCAGATGCTCCCTAAACGCCGTAGGGGCATGGTTTATATAGTGCAGAGCAAACCGACCTACCGGGGGAATATCGGGCCGGGCCAACTACGAGATCGTAACGAACTCAACGTGCCAAATATATCCCGAGGCAGATAAGGCATACTCCTAGTCTTGAGGATCACGGCTCCTATCCCAATCCGGGAAACCACGTCCGGGTCTTCACGTAGCCGTGCAGAACCCTTGTTCGAGACGGACTCAAACACGATTCCTTGGCCGTTACACACCATGCCGGCCAGGACGCTGTTCGGCAGGATGCATAGGGGCCAGATAGAACCTTCCAAGGGACTGGGCCCTGGTAGGCTGTTCGATTGGGCCGTCAGGGAGTGGGCCACGGTAATGGGCCGTATTTTAATCCCCGAGAAAGGGGAAGGAGCTAAAACCCAGATTTTCCAAAACATGAGTTAAAACATGCAAACTTGGCACGATGCACACTCACATACATAAAATAATAGTTTTTAGAGTACAAACAGGGGCGCAATACCACAAGCCGGTACGTCAGCCCAAATCGCGAGCTAACTACCTCACGGGTTCTGAGGATCGCACCGGGGCGATTAGTAGGATCGATGCACAGGCCCACTGTAAGCACCAACCAAAGTAGGATGGTTACCACGGTGATCCACAGCGGGAAGTGCCTCATCTCCTCGAGGAACAACTGGAACTCGCTCGGCTCGGGCCGAGGGCGAGGACTCGCGGAACGAAGAGGGCTTGGAGCACGGCGAGGAGGACTCAGAGAACGGCGAGGGCTCACCGAGCGGCGAGGGCTCACCGAGCGGGGAGGGCTCGTGGAACTGAAAGGATCGCTATGCCGCCTAGAGGGGGGTGAATAGGCGAATAAAACGAAATTGCGGAAATAATAAACTTGAACAGTAACCAGTCGGTCGGATGTTCCGATGCAGCGTCGGATGTTCCAACGTGGTACAAGACACCTCCGTCGGATGTTACGATCCCAGGTCGGATGTTCCGATGGCGTCGGAAGTTCCGATCCGGTGTTCGAATTTGTCGAAACACAGAGAAAAAGCGATTTCGCAAAACCAAGATTAGATCTATTCAAGAATACTCAGAACAGGCCAATACCAATTGTTTACATACCAGATTAAGATCAAGACAAAAACACAGCGATTTTTGTTTACCGATGTTCGGATCTTTGAAGGGAGATCCTACTCACCGTTAGGGAAGGCACAAAGCCCGGATCACCAAGACCCTAATCCCCCTTACCAATGAAGCACAAAGCACTCACCGGCGATCACTAGTTGAATCCTGTCGGGGATTAAATTACGGCCCATTGCCATGGCCCACTCCCTGACGGCCCGATCAAACAGCCTACCAGGGCCCAGCTCCCTGGAAGGTTCTATCTGGCCCATATGCATCCTGTCGAACAGCTTCCTGGCTGGCGTGGTGCGTAGTGGCCAAGTAATCGTGTTTGAGTCCGTCTCGAACAAGAGTCCTACACGGCTACGTGAAGACCCGGACGTTCGGATTGGAATAGGAGTCGTGATCCCCAAGACTAGGAGTATGCCTTATCTGCCTCGGGATATATTTGGCATGTATGAGTTCGTTACGATCTCGTAGTTAGCCCGGCCCGATATTCCCTCGGTAGGCTGGTTTGCTCTGCACTATATAAACAGGACCCCCACGGCGTGTTGAGGGGTCGATCCAAGACGACCTGAAGCTATCAGACTTCACGAGGCCCTTGCATATTGCTTCCTGTACACCCATAATCTCGCCGAGACTTGTTCGTCTCGCCGAGCCACCTCTTGTATTCATCTCTGATATATAAGAAAGGCTGGACGTAGGGCTATTATCTCTCTCGAGAGGCCTGAACCAGGATAAAAACCCCTGTCTCTCTGTTCGCTGTTGTTCGTCTTGTTTGGCGTGTCTCCTATCTCCTTTTTCAAGAACCTTAGCGACTTGAGATCGTTATCTCAACCGTCGACAGTTGGCGCCGTCCGTGGGGAGACGCAGATCGAGCATGTCGAACTCTATTAGCGACCAGGAGATTCTCCCTGAGGACTACGACTCAGAAGGGCAGGATGTCTCTTCCCCTGCCAGATCGGATCGATCCCTTCGATCTTGATAGCCTTCCAGATCTGGTTCCCAGCTCCGTGCTCGGGGACTGGATCTCCTCGCGCCGGGCAGCTCTTCGCCCGGAGCGCGCGTCTGGTCCCCGCGACGAGCTCCGTGCTCGGGGGCTGGATCAACTTCGCGCCGGGCAGCTCTTTGCCCGGGGCGCGCGTCTTGTCCCCGCGACGAGCTCCGCGCTCGGGGGCTGGATCTCCTCGCGCCGGGCAGCTCTTCGCCCGGAGCGCAAGTCTGGTCCCCGCGACGAGCTCCGCGCTCGGGGGCTAGATCACTTCGCGCCGGGCAGCTCTTCGCCCGGGGCACGCGTCTGGTCCCCGCGACGAGCTCCTTGCTTGGGGACTGGATCAAACTCCTTCCGGATCCAGGGCTGTTCGCCTGGCGGTGGATGACGGAAGAGAGCTGACCAGCACTTGAAACATCGACCAGCTTCGTAAGTTCCTCGTGTAGGTCTTTCGTTTCCTAGCTTCGCGCTTTTTCTCAAATTTCGCGCCTTAGTTCATCCAATTCTCTCGGGCGCCATGTAAAGTTCAACCCATTGAATGGTGAATGTTTGCGGTCCCCTGCGGCCCTTCTCACCACATGTCTTCTCAGACTACTTTCTCTCTGGTAACACTTGATGGCTGCCCGGTCTTGCGAACTCTTGGCTCCGCGATCTTCAGGGTTTCCCTGCCCGTATCTCGTTTCAGCAAGTTCCTAAACTCAGAGTTGCGTAACACGGCATCCAGCCTCATGACTAAGCCTGCTCTCGTAAGCCCTTCGCTGCAGAGGCACTTACCGCTCACGGCACAACCACTTGGCAAAGCCTGCTCTCGTAAGCCCTCCGCGGCAGAGGCACTTTCCTTGTTCGGTTACCTTCGGAATTGCCTAACTTACGTTAACGAGCAGTTCCTGGAACGAGTCGATCAGGATACGGGTGTCGCTCTAACTCTCTACACACGTGCTTGAAGTCGCAAACTCAGGTCTTCATGCATCGTCCGTGCACGAGGGCTAGGGCGCCGCTCTTTCTCTTGTGCACTGTTCGAAGTTCGCAAACTCAGTCCTCGGCAAACTGCACAACGGGCCGGGAGTTAGGCTAAGCGTTCTACCGGTTTTCTTAAAACTTTCTAGCGCTGTTCGCCTTGCTCTTGGTTTCCTGTTCGTCCTTGTCTTTTGCTGCTCTTTTTGCGGAAAAGCTGCTCGTCGACTCTCGCTCGATTCGAGCGCTTCTGCTGCGTCTTGACCTGCTCGGCCAGCTCCTCGGAGGACTGCCTCTCCTCGGTCGATTGGGACTTGAGCTGAATTTCGCAACCCCAGACGCGTTTCAGTTTTTCAGTTCCTTTCCTTAGCGTTGGTTTTGAAAACCTCGTTGGTCTTCGCTCCGTGAGCGCTCCCTGCGTCTGAGCATGTCTTTTATCTGGCGACGACCATGCGGCTCCGGTTAACCGGCGGTGCACCACCGATGGAGTTACGCCCACCGTAGTCGATTCCCATCGCAACGGGCATGCCCACCGTAGTCGATTCATCGCCAACGGGCACTCTGGCGCTGGTTCCGCGCTCGCCGAGGCGACACCAACGCTGCACGGGTCCATGCCCGGATAAGATTTCGCCTCGCACGTCTTGCCTGCGGCTAAGGTCCCGATCGCCTTCTCTGGTTAGCGGTCTTAACCACAGCGGGGCTGCACTTGCCGGCACACGTCTTTTTTATCCATGCTACGTCCTTCCTTGCATGGTAATCCGGAGCAATGTACCACCAACGGAGTCCTGCCCACCGTAAGCCGATTCTCATCGCAACGGGCACTCCTGGCATCGGTTCCACATTCGCCGAGGTGACACTAACGCTATCGGGGACGTACCTGGGAAAAATTATGTCTTGTGCGGGTAGGTCGTCTTTAGCGTGTTTTTCAAAACTCGCTTTGCTCTTCTCAGAGCCTGTTCTTGCTCTCTTTTTTCCCCTTGCTGGCTCGTTTTCTTGTTTGTCTTCTGCAGGAAATACAGGAACGGGGAACATCAGACTCCGGTGATGGTCGTGGCGAGGTTCCAGGCTTCCCACCAAAACCGATGTCTGCATCCCTCTCTTCCCGGGTACGCTCCGCGCTTGCCCGGGAATGATTCACTTCACCCGCGTATGATCTCTTGCCGTTGCCCGGCACTAACCTTCACAGTTCGGCTAAGTCAAGGTAGTGCGCCACCAACGGAGTCCTGCCCACCGTAAGCCGATTCTCATCGCAACGGGCATGCCCATCGTAAGCCGATTCTCATCGCAAAGGGCACTCCGAGCGTCGGTTCTGCACTTGCCAAGACAACGCTAACACTCTCGCAAGGAATAAGTCATGGGTAAAGCGTTGATTTCACACGTTCTCTTGCGGCTCTTACTGCATTGGGTTGTGATATACCTCGCGCCGGGCAGCTCTTCGCCCGGAGCGCGCATCTGGTCCCCGCGACGAGCTCCGTGCTCGGGCCGATCACCTCGCCCGGCAGCTCTTCGCCCGGCGCTGGCTCTCTCGATTACGTCTTCGCCTGGTCGCACTTTCTGGTTCCTTTAACGAGCTCCGTGCTCGGGGACTAGATCTCCTTACTTGGTTCCTTTGGCGAGCTCTACGCTCGAGGACTGGGTCACCTTCCCCCTCGTATGCATTGTCTGCTCCTGGCACACGATCTACGTCTGGGGACACATCATCTTCGCTCCTGAGCGCGACATTCGCTCGAGAGCGCAATCTCTATTTTCTCGGGCAAGCTCTAGCCCGAGAGGTGGTTCCCCTATCTTTTCCTAGGCATCTGAATGCCTGGATGCAGCAGCACGAGTCCGTCTCGCGACTTGCTATGTTCATTCTCCCGGAAGATCTGATCTTACCGGATGCGGTGGTACGCTCTTCACTACTAAGAATCCAATCCCTCCTTGATGACGTTCAGCCTCAAGGAGATGATTCACCTCACTTCTTCCGATTTCTGTATCGAGGGCTGGGTACTCTGCTCGGACAGATGTCGTTCCCTGTTCGATGCAACAGAGTTGCTCGGCACCGGGCGGGTTTGTTCGGTCCCCAACAAGTATTGTTCGGTTGAACCATAACCTGTTCGATGCTTTGCACGTCTTTGTAGCAGGAAAAATACCCTCTTCGTGACTTAGAGTCTCAAGAGGAAGACCCCACTCTAGTGAGTCCTTCGACTTGAGTCTCGGGGGCTAGCTCTCGGGGATTAAATTACGGCCCATTGCCATGGCCCACTCCCTGACGGCCCGATCAAACAGCCTACCAGGGCCCAGCTCCCTGGAAGGTTCTATCTGGCCCATATGCATCCTGCCGAACAGCTTCCTGGCTGGCGTGGTGCGTAGTGGCCAAGGAATCGTGTATGAGCCCGTCTCGAACAAGAGTCCTGCACGGCTACGTGAAGACTCGGACGTTGGTTTTCCGGATTGGAATAGGAGTCGTGATCTCCAAGACTAGGAGTATGCCTTATCTACCTCGGGATATATTTGGCATGTATGAGTTCGTTACGATCTCGTAGTTAGCCCGGCCCGATATTCCCTCGGTAGGCTGGTTTGCTCTGCACTATATAAACAGGACCCCCACGGCGTGTTGAGGGGTCGATCCAAGACGACCTAAAGCTATCAGACTTCACGAGGCCTTGCATGTTGCTTCCTGTACACCCATAATCTCGCCGAGACTTGTTCGTCTCGCCGAGCCACCTCTTGTATTCATCTCTGATATATAAGAAAGGCTGGACGTAGGGCTATTATCTCTCTCGAGAGGCCTGAACCAGGATAAAAACCCCTGTCTCTCTCTTCGCTGTTGTTCGTCTTGTTTGGCGTGTCTCCTATCTCCTTCTTCAAGAACCTTAGCGACTTGAGATCGTTATCTCAACCGTCGACAGGATCCTTGATTGCTTAATCTATATTTAGTGGCTCAAGAGAGGAGACAAACGAGTAAAACGCACAAAAATTTGAAAGACGAGATCTTGTAGTTACTCCCTTGTTTATATCACCAATGATACTTTCGACGGGATGATCTCGTTGAACACTTTGACGAACTCTTGGATGTGCATTTGGTGGTGTAGTGTCTTCATCAACATCTTCACTTGACTTGTCATCCTCCTCGTCTTGAATAGTCGTTGGTGGTCCAACTTGAGTTGACGAGGGAGGTAAGTCATCGTCTTCGACACCTTCTTGTGGCTTGACGTCACCGATAGCCATTTTCTTGATAGCCTCACAAGGTGGCTCTTCTTTATCTAACATACATTGATCAACTTGCTCTACTTGGGAGCTGTTAGTCTCATCAAATGTCACGTCATGCGAGATTTCAACCACACCGGAGGTATTGTTGAAAACTCGATACGCATAAGCATTTGATCCATAACCAAGCATAAAACCTTCATCAACCTTAGGAGCAAACTTAGAACTTCTAGATTTCTTATTCAAAATGTAACACTTACTGCCGAAAACTTTGAAGTATGAAATATTCGGCTTGTTACCGGTAAGGAGCTCATATGAGGTTTTCTTTAGTAACTTGTGTAGATAGAGCCGGTTGATAGCATGACAGGCGGTGTTCACAGCTTCCGCCCAATAAATGTCCGAAACCTTGTATTCGTTCAGTATGGTTCTCGCCATCTCGATGAGGGTACGATTCTTCCTCTCGACCACCCCGTTTTGTTGAGGGGAGTAGGGGGCCGAGAACTCGTGCTTAATGCCTTCCTCATCAAGATATTCTTCAACATCAGTGTTTTTGAATTCCTTTCCATTATCACTTCGAATCTTCTTAATCTTCACTTCAAACTCATTTTGAGATCTTCTCATAAATTTCTTTAATATTCCTTTCGCCACTGTCTTATCATGCAAAAAGAATACCCACGTGAAGCGTGAAAAATCATCAACAATAACAAGACCATATTTGTTACCTCCTATACTTATGTATGCAATCGGTCCAAAGAGGTCCATATGTAGTAGTTGTAGAGGTCTTGTTGTGGTCATCACGTTCTTCGAAGGATGGGATGCTCCAACTTGTTTTCCCGCTTGACATGCGCTACAAGGCCTGTCTTTCTCAAACTTCACATTTGTTAGTCCAATGATGTGATTCCCTTTCGAGAGTTTGTAAAAGTTTCTCATACCAACATGGGCTAGTCAGCGATGCCAAAGCCAACCCATGCTAGATTTAGCCAGTAGGCATATCCCAGGGCTAGGTCTATCCGTAGAGAAATCCACGAGATAGTGCTTTCCCTTTCGATGACCTTTAAAGGCTATTAAACCATCACTCCTTCGAACGACATTCACACCATCACAAGAAAAGATACAATCATAACCGGTAGCGCAAAATTGTTGTACCGATAGTAGATTGTATTTCAATGAATCAACAAGTAAGACATTTGTAAGAAAAAGATTTTCAGAGATTGCAATCTTACCAAGACCTAGTACATCACCTTTACTATCATCCCCAAAGGTAATGCTCTCACTTGGTTGATTATAGCAATTGATTTGAGAGAACATTTTCTTCTCTCCGGTCATATGATGAGTACACCCGCTGTCAAGTACCCAACTAGGACCACCGGAGAGATATTCCTACAAAGTTCAAGCTTTGGTCTTAGGTACCCAAATTTGATTGGGTCCTTTGAGGTTAGTCACAAGAGCCTTCGGGACCCAAATGGATCTCACCAAAGGTGCATTAGTACGCTTCTGTCCAACATGATAAGCAAGCACTCTACCAAAATTATTCTTTTTAAGAATGTAAGAGGCATTAAAAGTAGAGTGTGAAATGTGAGCCTTTGAGCTTTGCTCTCTCACAAACTGAATTGGCTTCGTGACCGGTGTCACCACAACATGCGCTTTCTTGCCCTTAGGTGGAACGTAGCCAAGTCCGGCCTTCTTGAAGTTTCCTCTTCTCTTATCTAGTATCTCATCAAGCCCCTTACTCGACTTGTAAGATCTTTGAATACCGTCTTCAAGCAGACCCTTTAACTTCTCATTCTCACTAGCAAGATCTTGCAAAGTTGCAAAATTTGTTGCGCAAGCATTCACATCCACATTGTAACACCTTGCACAACCATTGCTCATGGAAAGAGTTGAATCACAAGTTGCATTTGAAAGAGTAGAGGTGCTCTTCAAAAGATCATCAAACTTCACCCTAAGAGTCTCATGTGCTTCCTTTGCACCAATGAGTTCTTCCTTGAGTGAAGCATTGTTGATCTCAAGAGAGCTTGCTTTAGATGTGACCTTAGAGAATTCTTTGGTCATCTCCTCAACCCTCTTCTTTTCCAATGCTAGTTCCTTCTCAAGTTGGAGGTTTCTCTCCTTTTCAAGGATGAGCAAGTCTTCTCCTTTCTCAAGAAGATCCCCTTGGTGCTCAACTCTCTCCATGAGCTCGGTCAACTTACACATATCAAAATTTCTCATCATCTTGACCAAGCTAGCATGACTCATATCATCCTCATCATCACTAGAGTTGTTAGTATAAGAATTGACTAGAGATTTAGAAGATCTTGATGATACCTTAGGGCCCTTGGCCATGAAGCACATAGATGGTTCATCATCATCCGTCAATTCGCCAAATAGTGATGAGGTCCTTTTTGGAATAGCCATTCCAAGACATGCTACACTCTCATCATCGGACTCGGAGTCGGATTCGGAGTTGGATTCGGAGTCCCACTCCTCACCAATGTGAGCTTCACCTCTTGAACTTCTCTTGTGTCTCTTGCTCTTTTCTTTGTCTTTCTTGTAACTCTTTTCTTTCTTCTTATCTTCCTTGTCCTTATCCTTATTATGTGGACAATCGGCAATAAAATGTCCGGTTTCACCACATTCATAACACTTTCTTCTTGAACTTCTTGAAGAGTTGGATTTGCCGGAATCCTTCTTGCCTTTGCTATTATACCCATTCTTCTTGAGAAATTTGTTGAATCTTCTCACAAAGAACGCCATTTCTTCCATGTTCATTTGCCCATCTTCATCACTGCTTGAGCTATCATCTTTTGCCTTTGACACTTTGCTCGCCTTCAAAGCAATGTTCTTCTTCTTACTTGATTGAGCCATATCTTTAATGTTCGAGGCCTCTTGATCCATCAACTCATCACTGAGAATTCTTCCAAACACTTCATGCGGTGTGATTGAGTGATAGTTGTCTCTATCTCGAATCATTTGCACTAAATAGTGATTGGTTGGAGTGATAGCCCGGAGTAGAATCTTGACCACCTCATGATCAGTGAGAGACTTGCATCCAAGGCCCTTGGCCTCATTTACCAATACCATGAGTCGATCAAACATTGTCTTGTAGTCTTCTCCTTCTTCTAGGATGAACCTTCCAAGCTTGCCATTGATAAGCTCGATCTTGGTTTTCCTCACACTTGATGTGCCTTCGTGAACAACCTTGAGGGTATCCCAAATTGTTTTAGCTTCTTCAAGTCCGTCAACCCGATTGAACTCACTTGGGCTCAAGGCACCAAATAATGCATGGACGGCTTGATAGTTGCGGAAGGAGTCTCTTTCCTCATCAGCAGTGAGGTTCTCCGGTTCTTTGGGCTTGAAACCTGTTTCTACAATTCTCCAAATGGAAGGATGAATAGACATTAGATACATCTTCATCTTATGTCTCCATTGTGGGTAGTATGTGCCATCGAAGTGAGGCGCACGCCCAGTAGGAACAGAGACATGAGATGAGGATGTTGAATCAGGATAAACATAAGGAATGGTAGCCTTTTCGTTGCCTTCACTTGAAGTCTCGATCTTGTCTTTGTTGTTAGGCATGATTCTCCAAGCTGTTAAGCTCAAAACAGGAGGTTAGGCTCTGATACCAATTGAAAGGATCGCTATGCCGCCTAGAGGGGGGGTGAATAGGCGAATAAAACGAAATTGCGGAAATAATAAACTTGAACAGTAACCAGTCGGTCGGATGTTTCGATGCAGCGTCGGATGTTCCGACGTGGTACAGTACACCCTCCGTCGGATGTTCTGATCCTGGGTCGGATGTTCCGATGGCCGTCGGAAGTTCCGATCCGGGGTGTTCTGGAATTTGTCGTAAACCTGTAGAAAAACTGATTTCTCGCAAACCAAGATTAGATCTATTCAAGAATACTCAGAACAGGCCAATACCAATAGTTTAAATACCAGATCAAGATCAAGACAAAAACACATCGATTTTTGTTTACCGATGTTCGGATCTTTGAAGGGAGATCCTACTCACCGTTAGGGAAGGCACAAAGCCCGGATCACCAAGACCCTAATCCCCCTTACCAATGAAGCACAAAGCACTCACCGGCGATCACTAGTTGAATCCTTTTCCTTGCGGAGGTAGATTCGCACCTTCACAAACTCCGAAGGCACGCCACACAAAGATCGGCGACTCACCGGCGACACCTAGCCGTCTAGGAGCCCTTCAAGCCTCCAAGAGTAACAAATGCGATGAAGAAAATAGGAATCGCTAAGTGCTCAAATTGAATCTCTAATTTGTGGAGCACTTGGGTTGCCTTGATCTCTCTAGATCTAGATCTCACAAGATGAACAAGAGAGAGACAAAGGCTAGAGTTCTTGAGAAAGATGATCAGAAAGAATTAGGTTCAAATCAGATAGTAAACAGTGTCAGCAACCTTTGGAAGGTATTAGAGACGACTTTAAATAGAGAATCCCGAAAACTAGCCGTTGTGCAGTTAATCCCGCATCGGATGTTCTGATCCCCCGTCGGATGTTCCGACCACGCATCGGATGTTCCGATGGAAGTTCCGATGGACCCTTTACTGGATAGCTCTGAAAACTGGCAGGCTGGCTCACCATCAGATGTTCCGACCCTCGTTGGATGTTTTGATGGCATAGGTTCTGTATGAGGTGTATTTTGAGTGGAAAACTCACACGAACTTCGAGATACCTATTTTGAGCACTTAGGAACCTTTATAAGCTTCTCCATTGCATCCCTCTTTATAGTACGGCATCCCTACGACTCAATAAATAAAGATTTACAAATAAATACTAGTCTTGATGCCTTCTTGCAATATATCCATTTTTGAGGGGTACACCAACCTATGTAAACATGTACCTCATGGAATTAACATGTATTACATCTGTGCACAATTCTCCAACGGAAATATTAGCTCTATAATTGTAGCTCATTAATCACCAAAATCACTTAGGGCCTAGATGCACTTTCAGGAACGACGAGGGCTTGCGGAGCGGGAGCGGCGGGGAGGACTGGCGGAGCAGCGGCGAGGGGGACTCGCGGAGCGGCGACGAGGAGGACTGGCGGAGCGGCGAGAGGGGCTCATGGAGCGGATCTCCGACCTCCTCCTCATCGCGGCTGGAGAAGCAGCGCGGCACGGCAGGGAGACAGGGCGGCAACACAGGCGGGGCGGCAACACAGCAACGGGGCGACCCTCTTATAGAGGCGGCCCGGTTATTGAAGTGGGGGGGGGACCGGCAGCAAAGCGGCGGACAAGAAAGAAAGCAAAAGAAAGGAAAAGAAAAAGGACGACAGCGACTCTTGCAAAGGGTAGGGAGAGCTACGAGCTAAACCTGCTCGTAGTCGGACTCGGAAACCAACTCCACGGGGTCTTCTTCTTCTTCATCATCATCATTGATATCAACGGCGGTCGCCAACCAAAGGGCGGCGAATCTAACCATCGGGGAATACCACGAGCTCGACAAGGGTAGGAGGTGGCGCCCTCACTCCAGTTGGACCCAGGTCCAACTGAAGATTCTTGGGGGTAAGCTCGAAGGAGCACAGGGGAAGATCAGCAGGATCCTTGGGCTCGAGCTTGGCGATGGAGCCGACATCCTTCTCCTTCGGGCGCGAGGACGAAGCAGCAGGAGTAGGAGTCCCGGAGGAAGAAGCGGCATTCCCCAACAAGTGATGGATCCTCTTGCGAAGGTGGACCTTCTCCACCAAGTGATGAGAGTCGCGCTTTTTAAGGTCGTGGCACTCCTTCTTGATCAGGTCCAGCTGGCGGTTGGCGTCGTAGGCAGAATTCAATTCCCGCAGGGCGATGGTGTACACGTCGTCTAGGGATTGGACGAGCTCGACAAGGTGGTGAAGGGAATATGCCCTAGATCAATCATGAGATGATTGTGTAATACGTCTTTGTTCATGTACTTTTCAATAACTAGCTTATCAGGTTCCATGAATATTGGTCATAACTTTGTTCATCAAGTATGACTTGATTGTGAGACACATTGTTTGTATGACATTATTCTAAACTGATCCCTGATCCAGAATCATTATGAGGAGCAGTAATGATTGATCGGCACATGTATTGATTGATGGTACTGTTTCACATACCATAGATATTGTGGATATCGAATCAATAATGTAGACACGTGTTAGAGAACACGGATGGTTGGATTGACCTACTCCGAGACACTGCTGAGATTGTTATCTTAATAGTGCCATCGATTGTTGTCTCGAGTGGTACACCTATATGGTCCTTAGGCCCGAGATCATCATAGAGTCCCAAAGATGCGTAGTTGTATACTTTGGGGTTATCAAACGCTACTCCGTGAATCGGGTAGTTATAAAGGTAACTTACGGGTATGCCGCGAAACATGGCGTAGGGGTGTGATAGATCAAGATGGAATTTGCCCCTTGTCGGGGATTAAAATACGGCCCATTGTCATGGCCCACTCCCTGACGGCCCGATCAAACAGCCTACCAGGGCCCAGCTCCTGAAGGTTCTATCTCGCCCATATGCATCTGTAGCAACAGCCTTCTGGTGGCGTGGTGCGTAGTGGCCAAGGAATCGTGTTTGAGTCCGTCTCGAACAGGAGTTCTGCACGGCTACGTGAAGACCCGGACGTGGTTTCCCGGATTGGATTAGGAGTCGTGATCCCCAATACTAGGAGTATACCTTATCTGCCGAGAGATGTATTTGGCATGTACGAAGTTCGTTATGAGCCAGAAGTTAGCCCGCCCAATATTCCTCCGGTAGATTGGTTCATCAACACTATATAAACGAGCCTCTACGGTATATAGAGGGACGACTTAGACGATCCGCATATAAGATTACTTTGTCGATACTACTCGCTTTGACACCCATAATCTCGCCGAGACTTGTTCGCCTCGCCGAGCCACCTCTTGTATTCATCTCGATATATAAGAAAGGCCGGACGTAGGGCTATTATCTCTCCCGAGAGGCCTGAACCAGGATAAAAACCCCTGTCTCCTGTTCGTTGCTATTCGTGGTTGTTTGGCGTGTCTCCTATCTCAATCTTCAAGAACCTTAGCGACTTGAGATCGATATCTCAACCGTCGACACCCCTCCTCGATAACGGGAGAGATACCTCTGGGTCCCTCGGTGTGGATGGATAAGGAAAGTGCGTGGCCGTGCCAAGGTGACTAATCGTTAGTCACATCTTATATCCATTACACGGAACGAGTGAATGGGTCGAGCTATCACAAGGGTGGCACGCATCTTGCCTTGAGCTTGACTGGTGTCGCGGGCAAAGGGATCGGTATGTACGCTGCGTGTATCAAGGTTCACCGATGAGATCATTCTGTATTCGGGGTCAATATGTGTTGCTAGATACCGCTATTGATCTCGTGGATCGAAACGGGTTTCCGCCCACGGCCGACTTGCACATGAACCTAACGGGTCACACACTTAACGGTTTGGAACATGCTTAACGGATTCACTTCTGTTAATGGGTTTCGGTGCGTGGATATGGATCTGCGTAGGAGATAGAGTCCTAACGGGTTTTCTAGTGTAGAAACCTGTTAGCACGTCTATATAAGTTAGAGGCCAGGGGCGGCGCGACATATGAGTTAGATGCAGTCCACCAAATCCCTAGCCACCGCGCCCCTCCCGCTCCCGAGGAACCCTAGCCGCTGACGTGGTGCTAGCACGCCGGCGACGCTCCACTCGGGCGGTGGATACCTTAGAGGCGCCCGCTTTGACGGGCGTGCTTGCTGATCGGCGACCTCTCCACAAGCTCGGGCGACCTCTCCCGAGCACGGCGACCTCTCCGTCACACGGCGACCCTCGGCGAAAGCACACCGACCCTCGGCGAGCCGGGCGACCTCACCCCAAGCACGGGCGACCCCTCGGCGAGCCGGGCGACCTCACCCCTAGCACGGGCGACCCCTCGGCGAGCAGTCGGCGTACTGATCGGAGCGTGTTCGACTACTTCCTCTACGTGCGCGAGTCTTCTTCCGCTGCATCTGCGCGTCGAGGGTAACGATCCATGGTCCCCTACTTACATGTTGATCTTGGGTGTGCGCGAAAAATTTGATTTTCGGCTAGCGTAGCCTGCGCGTTCCCCATCAGGTGGTACACCGTCGAAGTCGCTCACCTCGGCCGCACTGGCGTGGTGAACAGCTCGTCGGCAAAGCGAGAGGAAAGTAGCGGCGGGAGACGTCTACTCACGCGCGAATGCATCATGGAGTCGGTGTAGAGCAAGTCCGACATCGTCTCGATGGCGTCAGAGCAACTGACGCGAGTGGCGGAGTAGCGGAACGGTCCTCGGGTAGGTGGGGGACCGGCAGCAAAGATAGTGACGCACACCACCCAGCATGTGCGTCCCTTGCGTGGAGCAAAGGCACCATGGTACATGGGGTCACGAAACCAAGCGTGCTCAAAGATCGCGGAAGAATGGCGACGAAACCTCCGTAGCCAACACCAAGGCTGGAAGCGAACGTCGGCATCTACAAGTTTCCAAAAGATCATCAGTCAAAGATAGATTGCGAAGAATAAGAATTTATTCAACAATTATTTCTTTTTTAAAAATTATAAGGTCTCTAATTTCTAGGGCTACGTCCTAGGGCCAATAATACTGCTCGATACTAATTTCGCCGGCACCGATTTACAAGATCGGATTCCACCTGCGTAAACACGTACTAGTTACAAGGATCATGGCTAGTACACACAGATATACAGAAACGGAACATTGCCAACGATTTTATTACAAGAGGGAACATAGTCCAGTACAAACAACACATACAACGGCTTGCAGGCCGCAAATCAGAGTACACAACGATATAAGCCTAATACAACATCTAGAATTTTATTCATCCCACAGGCACGAAGGCTGTAAGAACGCGTAACCCTAATCTTCATACTCTTCGTCGGAGAACGCCTCGACGTAATCCGGTCCTCCTCCTCGGACGGCGGGCCATACTCGGATGGACCAAATTGTTGAAATTTTGAAAAGAGAGGGAGAAAAGGAGGGTGAGTACAAATTGTACTGCAAGTCCGGAATTATGCAAATGCGGTTCAATACAGGGAAGGCTTAGGATATTTTATGAAATGCACTTATTAGCCTAGTTTTGACAAAGCAATTTAGAAACAATAAATCTTAATCACTTTCTTTGGGCTCTTCTCAAACGGTTCTCGCCACTTAGCCTCAAAGGCCATAGCGAGAACAAAATCCTTTTCTTTTTTTTTTTCAAAACGGCTAGGTCCATTCCACGACACACTTTCCGGTAGGCCGTCACCCAATCCGGAATATCGCGGTGGCACCTAGCTCAAACGAAATCCTTCTCAAATCCTTACTCATCTTAAATCCTTTCTTTAAAAACCCTTTTTCTAAATTGGTTTTAAAATGAAGAAACTACCATATAATCAGTCCTTCAAGACGCCATAACCATGAAAGCACGGCTATCATGACAGCTTTTAACTCTGCAGAGTGGGTACGCCTTACCTCGAGAGGCTACGCACCAGACGATGTTTCGCCACAAGACCGTCAACCACGAGGACCAACGATCGGGCCCGTCCCATACCGGGGCTCGAGGTCGTACTGTAATGGCTCAGTTCATAGGATCATAGGATGAGCAGTCCTTAGACTAGGGAGAGTTTATATTTTAGCCTAATTTTCAAACCGGTGCCATACTACACCAACTGACAAAATATCTCCCTAGTCGGAAAGATTTTGGGGTAAGAGGAAAATCATTTCCTATTAAGCATCACCCTTGATGCGCTATCTTTAAATCATCCTTTCCCAAACATTTCTCAACAATATTCTCATTTCACACAAATGATTAAATCATTCCGCATAAATGATTTTTAAGCATTTATCCTACCACAACAAAGTATTTAAATAGGAGCAATTCATATTTTAGCCTTAGGTTTAATCCTACCATATCTCTTACCTTTTCTAATTGGCATAATTACTAATTCTAGCAAATACGGTATTTATCTTTTAAACTAGCATGCATGTTTTCAAGTCCAATAAACATTTTCTAAATAACCGAAAATGGCTTCTCAAAATGATCAAAGGGGGACTTGCCTTGATCGGTTCCGGGGAAAGTGAAGGGGACGTCGTCGATCGGGTCTTCGGGAGCTTGACCTCTTAAACGCGCACGCGCATGCAAAGCAGTACAACACACAATAAGCAAAATATTTTATGCCATGCTGTTTTTGAGTAATGAACATGCAGCAACTTTAATGCATCTTTTTATCTAAAAGGAATATTATGCTAAATGACTCATGCACATATGAAATGATGCCATTACCAAATCATGGATACTTCTAGCAAGTGTATGCTGCATGGATGGCATGGTAACAATTATTTTCTAAAGTCCAGGGACTGCTAAGGAGTTTTCTTTTTAATTATAAGAAATGATAAGACACTTCTCAAATGTACATGAAATGATGCACCTAGAGCTTATCTAATTAACCAAAAATGGATCCCAAATGTATGTCATGCATAAATATAATTTTTCTAGGGTTCAGAACTAATAAAGTATTTTCAGGAATTTTTACAGAATTTAAATAGCACAAAAATCTATTTTTGCTTAATGCTATAGAATACCAGCTAAGGATTTTAATTAGAAACTGAAAAAGGATTTAAAAGAAATGGGCCTTCTGGAAACGGGCCGGCTCGGGACACACTTAACGGGAGGCGCGCAAGACGGCACCACAGCGCTTAGCGAGGAGCAATGGCATCGATCATGGGCTGACCGGTGGGTCCCACATGGCAGCGCCTCGCAGCGGTGGAGAGGGGGGAAAACAGAGGAGCTCCGGCGGCGGCAATGCTGCCCACGGCGGCGACAGCTCCGGTCACTAGAGCTCGAATGGCTGCGGGCGAAGCGGGTATCGGGCGAAGCGAACACAATAGAGGTCTCGGCAGCGCTGGAAATGCACGGAGGTGGCGGCGCAACGGGACACGGCGGCGGGATTCTCACGGTGTCCACGGCGCCGGGGAGAGACGGGACCAAAACCCGGTCCCTTTGGCCGAAAGCAACAGAGGAGAGGGGAGACACGGTCGGTGAGCTCACCAGGACGGAAGGGGCGACCGGGCGGCGGAATCACGGTGGCGGCGACGGCGCGGGCTCCGGGGACACGCGGACCACGCAGCTCCAATCCGATCCTGGCGCTGGCTCCACTGGAACAACCTGCGCCACCCCAGGGTAAGGTCGAACCGAAGGAAAGTGAGGGTGAGGTAGAAAAGGAGAAGAAGAGATGGCGGTGGAATGGGGCGAAGGCTCACCGGCTCGGGTGAAGGAAAATGCGTCGGCGCAAGACAGGGAGCAAAGGGGGAGCAGTTCCCCATTTAAAGGCGAGCTCCGCCCGGAACGAATTCAATGCGTCGTGCGGGTTGGCAGTCGCCGGCGTCGATTCCGGCCGGTGCCGTGAAGGGGAACGCATTGAACGCGAAGGCACCGAGGTGGTTTGGCCGGTGATAAGACAAGAAAAGGTAGGGGGCGGAGAGGGGGTCCGGCGGAAGAGTGTAGGGGCGAGCATTGCATGGGGAGGAGAGCCATGGAGGCCCCGGGAAGGAGAACGAACAGCGGCGACGAAACGAACAGCGACGCGACAGAGGAAGGGGAAACAGGGGAGAAAGGAGAGGGGGAAGGGGATGATAGGGTGGGCCCACCTGGCGGTGGCACCGTGGTGCGCAGGGGCAACGGGAGGAGGTATCATGCGGTTGGGCCAAGCAGCACAAGGCCCAACAGAGGAGAGAGAGGAGGGAAGGGAAAGAAGAAAAGGGGAGAGGAGAGATGGGCCGGCCCGGGCGAGAGGAAAATAAGATGTTTTGAATTTTCTGATTTCCAAAGAACCTATATTCTCCAAAACCTTTTTAACATATTAATACTTTTGGGAAATATTATTTTGTTTCCCTAACGGTTATAATATATTTTTAAATAACTTCACATGGGGTATTGGTTTTAAGAAAATATTATTTTAAACCAATTACCAAATTTTTCCACCAAAGGGCATAGACTTGGAAAGTTTAAATTATTTTTCTAATTTAAATGCAATGCATGAAGTGATGATGTCATGATGCAATAATGAATGATTTAACATTTTTAAATTATGCATTTTAAGAAATTAATTAACGTGCCAAATCGGGTTTAAAATTTGGGATGTTACACAACCCTAACGTGGTGGAACGTTACTAAGGATAGACAGGGCTGTCACCACCTGCTACCATCCACGACAGTCCGTTGGGTCTAGGCGTCAACCAAGGTAATTACTAGTCTAGTCATCGCGTCTACACTAACAATTACTACTTTACTAGTGCACCGAGTAAAGTATTCACAAAAGGCAAAGTATATCTCACCAGTTGCAAACGGGGTTCTCAATAAATAAACTAGCATTGAACTGGAAGTACTTTATAAATAAAAGAGCATGTCTACAGTGTTACCAGACTGAAGAGGATAACTCCACTCGAAGCCGAGCATTATTCCCGAGGTACAAGTAGGAGAAAGAGCCGGGGCCTCCGGCTCATCTCCAACACTCTCACCTCACCTCTCTTCCTACTTTAATTACAATGTGGAACTAAATCCTTCTCTTCACCATAATCACAAATGAGGGAGAGGACCTCTATTTATAGTGTGAAGGTGGAGTAGCTCTCAAGTTGAGTCCAAAGAATATTCTCCTTCATCTTCTCTCTTCTTGCCATGTGGCATGCAAAACCGACGTTTTAAGTCGGTTTTTGACACCATGACCGACTTCCAAGTGTTGCTTGAGCCTTACTCTACCTCTGGGCCAAAGGAGAATCCAAGCGCCAAAAAAGTGGGTCTGCCTGGTCTAGTCCGGCTCGTCGTCTTCCGGAGCTCCTTTCTCCCTCATCCGAGCTCCAAATATAGCAAATAATATATGCGTTTCGATCGTCTCGACGAGCTCTTCATCATGGTGCAGTCCATTTTGTTATTTGATAACTTTTCAAAAATATGTTTAATTTAAACTCCATCTTTCGTCCGATTTGCATACGGCTGATAAATCTTCTTTTCTTGTGTATGCCTGCAAAACATGAGACTACACCAAAACTCGTGGAACTCATTAATGTTAGCCTCAATGTAGTTTGAATTCTTTTATTTTGTACATATGTTGACGGTCAAAAGCATATAAAATATTACAAATAAGGATCATTCACAACAAGGCGTCCTTCGGCGCCACCTACATCAAGTTGTGGACAGCCCTTCGGCCTCTCCCAAGCAGGTGATGATCGAGGGAAATTTTCAGGGGTTAGGTCTGTGTGAGAGATTGTCACCTCTCACACAGACGGCTGCCCTGTTTATATTGCGCTGGTGAGACTTGGGGGCAAGTCCAACGGGATTGAAAACGCCTCCGATCGTGGCGCGTAATCAAAGCAATTAAATGCATTAATTTGGATTTAATTCCCGCGTGGAGCAGTAAGGAAATAGGCGTGGTTAGGGGAATGAGTATTGAGTGCTATGGTAGGTTAGGTGGGATTTTCCCCTTAATAGCCTAAAGATCAGCCAACATTCTCCCACTTGATCGAAAGGCTATTATAATGTATTCATTCTTAGTAGACACCAGTCTAGAGCAATGTGTTACAACAGCTAAAGAAAATGCTATTGAAACACCAGTACACATAGTCCACCATACCACTTCGATAGAACACTAGCTTAGTCTTAATGGGTGTTGACGGATTATTATGCCCCTATGTCCAGGATCATTATACAAAAACTTTCCCTTAAACCCATGCCGACAACATGATCTTTAAATAAGTTGGGAGGTAAGCCTTTGGTGAGCGGATCCGCGAGCATTGATTTAGTACTAATATGCTCAATTTTAATAATTTGATCCTGGATCCTATCTTTCACAACATGATATTTAATATCTATGTGCTTAGCAGCACCACTCGATTTGTTATTACTCGAATAGAAAACTGCGGCTTTGTTATCGCAGTATAAAGTGAGTGGTCTATATGCTGTCCACCACTTTCAGTCCCGGGATAAAATTTTTAAGCCATATGGCCTGCCCAATTGCTTCATAACATGCCACAAATTCTGCTTGCATTGTCGACGATGCAGTTAGAGATTGTTTGGAGCTTTTCCAGGAAATTGCTCCTTCTGGGAGGGTGATAACATAACCTGATGTGGATTTCTTAGTGTCCACACACCCCGCAAAATCAGCATCTAAATAACCCAAAACTTCAAGGGTATCAGATCTTTTATGTGTGAGGATTTAATGTTTAGTGCCCTGCAAATAACGCAAGACTTTCTTAGCAGCCTTCTAGTGGTCTAATCCTCGATTGGACTGAAATCTGCCAAGCATCCGAATCTAATGCCAAGTCCGGACTCGCATGCACTGAAGCGCATATTAGGCTTCCAAATGAAGCATAAGGAATTGTTTTCATTTGATTTGATTCTAATTGATTCCTTGGGCTTTGAAATAATCCAAATTTATCGCCCTGAACTATTGGAGCAGGTGTGGCAGAGCACTTACTCATATTATAACCGAAAAATGGTCTAGTTCTAAAAAGAAAATATTCTCTCCAGATTCGACATGGACAGGTTCCAAAAAATTTCAAAAATGCAGCCATTACACCTGAAATGTGAGTGACAGTGGGCCATAGTAGGATAGGGCCACTCCATTCCTAGAATCTGAAATGGATCCATTCCATCCCTTTGAATTTTGGATGGAGCTAGCCATTCCATTCCATCTTGCTCTCCAACAAAACGCACCCTAAGGTAGCATTTGGTTGGAGAACGGGTGGAATGGAATGGCTCCATTCTAAATTCTAGGGATGGAGTAGTGGATTGTCATGGATGACACCGTGGCGGAAGTGTGAGTTTAGGCGTGTGGGCTGTTTGGTGCGGAGTGGGCCGTATGTGGGCCGGGAGCGTATGGGAGTCGGCCCATGGTGGCTGTGAGGGTATAAATGTATCAGCTGTAGACTGTCTGGGTTTTGTCGAAAAAGAAGATGATTCTCCCCCAAATCTGATCTCTGTCTCTTTGCTTGCTCTCTCTCTCTTCTTCCCCCGAGAGAATTTCTCCTTTGATTCTCTCATTATCTGCCGAGTTCATTACATTTGGTATCAGAGCCAGGCTTGATCCGTGCCACTTCCGCATACCGGAGCTTTGATCGGTAAAATTCCGGTGGGCAGGTTGGCTATTGCTTCGGCGACGGTCGTAAATTCCTAAACCTCCGGTTCGATTGGCGAGGGTAGGAAGGAACACGACTCCTCCACGGCAAGCAGCGCAGGTTCGGCAGGTGATCGAAGCCATGGCTAGTATGGAGATGAGATTGGGAGAGTTGCTGAAGGAAGAGATGACTGCATTGCGGCATGATCTGATGTCTCATGTTACAGAGGCGGTGAAGGAAGAGTTGAAGAACCAACTGGCTGTGGTGGATCAGAAACTTGAAGAGCAACGTGAGACATTGGAGCAAGTTCAGGTGAAGGTGAATCTGTCCATGGATTCCCTCGGGAAAATTCAAGGGGAGCAGGAGCAGATGGTGAGAGTGGTGAGGGCACCTCCACCGCCGCCTTTGACCATACCAGCTCGAGATGGAGCGGGGATTATGGGGGCTCCTCGGACAAATGGTAGCAAGGCACCTTTGGGGTTAAGGGGTGTGATGAATCCAGCAAGTCCGCAGGTAACTTTTCCACCCCCAACCCCAGTTGAGATAGTTGAGACCTCGCGGGCAGGGGAAGGAGTGCATAACAGAGGATGGATACCGAAAATGGATTTTCCTAAGTTTGGTGGAAATGATGTGAGAATCTGGATCGATAAGTGTGAAACATTCTTTGCGATGTATCAGATATCGGATGGATTCAAAGTAGCAGCAGCAACAATTTATCTCATGGACAGTGCAGCTCATTGGTATCAATCCTTTAAAATGGGACAACCAATTCATGATTGGCAGCAGTTTAAGGAAGCAATAGTGCTGGAATTCGAAGGCAATGAGCACAGAGATAAGTTGAGGGAGCTCCTTGTGCTTAAGCAAATTGGATCAGTGGAAGAATATAAGAAGAAATTTGAGATGCTGGTCTACCAACTGAAGTTGTATGAAGACTCAGTAGGGGTCTGATCGTCGGTTACTCGCCATTTGTCTTTGAAATGAAGAAGAATTGAGGGCACTGTGGAAATTCAGTTGCCGACATCAGAGGGAAGGTCTGCGGCTCAAAGCAGTTCAAGAAAGCAAACTTGAGAGATCGAGGAAGACTTTTGGTAAGGGAGTGTCTCACAGAAATCAGCTGCTGGGTGCATTAACTAACGAATCAGGGCAGAAGCCTGCTGCTAATACTCTTCGGTTGGATAAGGGTGACTTGTGGAAAGCAAAGCAACTGAAGGAGTATAGAAGAGTCAACAATTTGTGTTTTAAATGTGGAGAGCATATTCACCCCAACATCAGTGTAAGATTGCCAATGTGGGTCAGCTGAAAGCAATTCAAACTGTGGAGATTATACCTGATGAATTGTTGGATATGTTAGTGGAGAAAGAAGAACAAATCGAAGAAGAAGAAGCTCACATATCCTTAAACGCTCTGGCTGGAAGCAGTTCAGCGACTACCATAAGGCTTAGGACTTTGGTCAACAACAAGGTTATGCTGATCTTGGTCGATTCAGGCAGTTCGCATAGTTTTGTGGACAAGAAATTAGTGCAACAATTGAAGTTACCAACTCAGCCCATTTCAGTTCTAAGTGTCAAGGTAGCTAATGGAGATATACTCACATGTGATTCTCAAGTGCCTCAGATGCATTGGTGGATCCAGGGAAGAACTTTCTAGCAAGACATGAAAGTGATGGAGTTAGGGGGATATGATGCTATATTAGGCATGGACTGGCTGAGAAAATGGGGCACTATGAAGTGTAATTGGGATGCACAGTGGATGGAAATTGAGGATCAAGGCCAAATTATTAGATTACAAGGTGTTAAGAAGGAATCCTCTGACATAGCTGAGACCTTCCCTGACCAATTACTCAAATGGCATGCTGGAAACGATATATGGGCAATGGCTGTGGTTGAGCAAGTTCAGCAAGATGAGGCTGTACAAGAAGTGGTGCATCCAGAAATTGCAAATCTTCTTTTGCAATATAAAGATGTTTTTGATGAGCCTAAGGAGTTGCCACCTCATAGGGGGTTTGACCATGCTATTCATTTATATCCATATTCACAACCTGTGAACTGCAAACCGTACAGATATTCTCCTTTACAGAAAACTGAAATTGAAAATCAGGTTAAGGAGATGTTACAAGCTGGAACAATTTTGCCTAGCATGAGTCCCTTTGCTTCACCAGTACTTTTGGTCAAAAAGAAGGATGGCAATTGGCGCTTTTGTGTAGATTATAGGAAATTGAATGCCCAGACAGTAAAGAGTAAGTTCCCTATGCCTATAGTAGATGAATTACTTGATGAGCTAGCGGGAGCCACGATTTTCTCAAAGTTAGATCTCAGAGCAGGCTACCATCAGATCAGGATGGTAGAAGAGGACGAAGCTAAAACAGCTTTCAAAACTCATCATGGGCTATTTCAATTTCGGGTGATGCCTTTTGGCCTAACAAATGCCCCTGCCACTTTCCAGTGTGTGATGAACTCCATCTTTGCCCAGTACATTCGAAAATTCATGTTGGTTTTCATGGATGACATTTTAGTATATAGCTCAAATTTGGAGACTCATGTTCAGCATTTGGAGTTCATCTTGTCCACTCTCAGGCAACACAGTTTTATGCCAAAAGATCTAAGTGTTCTTTTGCTGCCACTCAATTAGACTATTTAGGACACATTGTCTCAGCAAAGGGGGTGGCTACAGATCTAGAAAAGACAAGAGTCATGGAACATTGGCCTGTGCCGTCCAATGTTACTGAGTTGAGGGGTTTCTTGGGGTTAACTGGTTATTACAGAAAATTCGTGAAGAATTATGGAATGTTGGCTAAGCCCCTTACTGTCTTGCTTCAAAAGAAGAGTTTCCAGTGGACATCAGAAGCTCAGGTAGCTTTTCAGAGTCTCAAAAACGCTATGAGTTCAACACCGGTGTTGGCTTTGCCAGATTTTTCCAAACAGTTCATTATAGAAACAGATGCTTGTGATTTGGGCATTGGTGCTGTGTTATTACAGGAAGTGCACCCTGTAGCTTTCTATAGCAAAGCACTGAGTACAAACAATCGGAAACTGTCAATCTATGAAAAAGAGTTTCTAGCTATTATGATGGCAATTGATAAATGGAGACAGTATTTAGTGCGAGGCCCATTTCTTATTAGGACTGATCATAAGAGTTTATGTCATCTTGAAGATCAAAATCTGACATCAGAACTGCAAAGGAAAGCAATGACCAAATTGGTGGGACTTCAGTTTAAATTCCAATACAAAAAGGGCACTGATAATAGAGTGGCAGATGCCTTGTCTCGGGTGGGTCATTGTTTTTCCTTATGGGCTATTTCAGGAGGGCAACCCTTATGGCTTCAGGAAGTATTAAATTCTTATGCAGTCGATCCTATGGCTCAAAAACTTTTACAGCAATTGGCATTGGGAGGAGGTTCCTTTGAACAATTTACTCTAGTGGATGGTCTGATCAGGAAACAGAGTGTTATTTGGGTGGGAGCAAATATGGGTCTCCAAACCAAGATTATTCATGCCTTTCATTCGACACCAGTAGGAGGACATTCTGGGGTCCAGGGCACTTATCAAAGGATAAAAAAGTAGTTTGACTGGACTGGGCTCAAGACATCAGTGGAGGAATTTGTGAAACAATGTCAGGTGTGTCAACAGTCCAAACATGAGCATTGTAAAATGCCAGGTTTGCTCACACCTCTCCCTATACCTGAAAATGCTTGGCATGACATTTCTATGGACTTTATAGAAGGACTGCCGAAATCAGAGGGATTCTCGGTCATTTTAGTGATTGTGGATCGATTTACGAAGTACAGCCACTTCTTATCTCTGAAGCATCCTTTCACTGTAGTTCAGGTTGCTAAATTGTTTTTGCAAAACATTGTCAAGTTTCATGGCATGCCTAGAACAATAGTATCTGACAGAGATAAAATTTTCACTAGCAATTTTTGGAAAGAGTTGTTTCAATTGTTTGGGGTTCAGCTCAATATGGGGACTGCTTATCATCCGCAATCGGATGGACAGACCGAAAGGGTCAATCAGTGTCTTGAAATGTACCTTCGGTGTGCATGTCATCAAACACCTACCAAGTGGTCGGTTTGGCTGCCATTAGCTATCATACAGCCCTACAAGTTTCTCCTTTCAAAGCGTTGTATGGCACTGATCCTCACTATGGTATAACCCAAGAATTATCCAACGCTGCTCATGTGGATATTCAGACGATGCTTACTCAGCGATCGCAATTCATGGAGCTGCTCAAACAACATCTTCATCGAGCTCAGTCTCGGATGAAACATTTTGCTGATTCTAAGCGTTCTGAGAGATCGTTTCAAACAGGGGAATTGGTTTTCTTGAAGCTCCAGCCTTATGCTCAGTCTTCGGTAGTCAATCGACCTTGTCCCAAGTTGGCTTTTAAGTATTTTGGACCTTATGAGGTACTGGAGAAAGTGGGTATGGCAGCTTATCGTCTGAAACTTCCCAGTGATAGTCAGGTGCATCCGGTGTTTCATATCTCTCAGCTGAAGCCATTTACTCCCAATTTTACACCGGTTTCAAATGAGTTACCAGACATCATTTCGCTGGACGTGTTGGATACTGAACCAGAAGAAGTGTTGGACCGAAGGTTGGTTAAACGTGGTAACAATGCGCAGGTGCAAGTGTTGGTGAAATGGAAGTCGTTGCCACCTTCATCAGCAACTTGGGAAGATTATCAAGTTCTCAAGCATCGCTTTCCGAATGCAGTCGCTTGGGGACAAGCTCCAATTCAAGGGGGGGGCACTGTCATGGATGACACCGTGGCGGAAGTGTGAGTTTAGGCGTGTGGGCTGTTTGGTGCGGAGTGGGCCGTATGTGGGCCAGGAGCGTATGGGAGTCGGCCCATGGTGGCTGTGAGGGTATAAATGTATTAGCTGTAGACCGTCTGGGTTTTGTCGAAAAAGAAGATGATTCTCCCCCAAATCTGATCTCTGTCTCTCTGCTTGCTCTCTCTCTTCTTCCCCCGAGAGAATTTCTCCTTTGATTCTCTCATTATCTGCCGAGTTCATTACATGGATCCGTTTTAATTTTTAAGCTGGAGCCCACTGTCACTCTAACATTCCAGGTGAAATGGTTATGTTCCACAAACAATTTAGAACATGCTTGTTCCAAATCTAGAAAGAATATTCTCTTTTTCGAGACCGAGGTATTCCTCTGCTATCCAACCAAACACTGGACTTGCTGGAATGGAATGGCTCCATTCCGCCCATCACACCAACCACACACTATCTATGTGTCCATTGTCGTTAGCCTTCTGTGAGGGACCGAGACTGGCGACTAGAAGGGGCGGGGGGAAGGGTTGAATAGGAGCCAACAAAATCTCTACTAAAAAGCCTAACCACAAAAACGTCGAACGCACTAGGTGTCGACTACTGATCAACTACACACCGTAGACACGCAATAGAAAAGACTCGCCCAAAGCCCCGATAAAAATGGAGTGAAACGAGCTGAAATACGCCGAAGATGGCGCGCGGACGATCGGCTTCGATGGCGCCGATCAGATGACAGAGACCGCGGATGGTACATCGCTAGTTCGCGGATGGTCCGAGCGTTGGACAGAACCAAACCAAAGCGTCGCATGGCTGAGATCACTACTACGGAACGGGCCTTCCATCCCGGCACATCAGTCCAGGTTACCATCAAACCGGGACTGAGGTTAACTTCAGTCCCGGTTCAATGGTAACGAGGCAAAAGGACGGTTTTCAGGCCCGGTTGGTTCCACCAACCGGGACCAATAGGTCGATTAGCGCGTGGGTTGGCAGGTGGGGAGTACTAGTCCCGGTTGGTGATACCAACCGGGACTAACACTGGGCTCCGATAATTGGCGCCATTTCTCCTGTCACAAAAGGCCCGGTTGGTGTTACAACCCGGATCGATATTTATTATTAGTCCCTTGGTGTGACAAACCGACTAATATCGGGCTCGATAATTGGAGCCATTTCTCCTCCGGTAAAAAGTCACCGCGTCGTCTTCTTATCGCCGCGACTTGCCGAGGGAGCTCGCACGCTTGGAGGAAGGAGCGGAGACCGAGCCGAGGAGCAAGGAGTCGCCGAGGCGAGAGCAAGGAGGAGTGGGGAGCCTTCTTCGCCGCTACGGGGAAGCAGTGAAAGGATCGGATCATCATCGAGCAACGCCGTGTCGCCCGCCGCTGCCGCGTCACCACGCCCCGCCTCGCCGCTCGCTCGCCGCAGCAGCCGCCGCCCATTCGTCGGCGCCTCTCCGCCACGCCACGAGGTACATTTATCCACCGCATCGCGTCTCGTTTGATCCCACCGCCACCATCGCCACGCGCCGCGCGCAGCCATCGCCGCCATCGCTACCGGCGCAACTACAAATGCCGACCTTTATGTCTCGTGTTTTTCCATTAAATTTTCGCCCAGATTTAGGATGTCTTGTTGGACCGGTGACAACGCCACTAACATCGAAACCACGCTCCCTCCAACTAGGTCCAAAATGTGCTGTTTTCTAAAGTGTTTTTGCCCCTCCACCATTGCTTGTTGTGGGGGAAGGAATACCCACAGAAAAAGCGCAAAAGACAAAAAATACGTGGCGACCAATGATGTGCCACGTCGCGACGATGGCGGTGGCGGTGGTGATGAGGAAGGCGAGGGCGAGGGCGAGGGCGAGGGCGAGAGCGATGGCGACGGGAATGGTGGTAATGAGGGCAAGGGCAAGGGCAAGGGCAAGGGCAAGGACGGCAAGGGCAAGGGCGAGGGCGAGGGCGAGGGCGATGGCGAGGGCGAGGGCAGCGAGGGCAAGGGCAAGGGGAAGTCACGTTCCCATAGAGTGTGATTGAGACATCGAGATCACATTCTATGTTGTACTTTTTAATTTAATTTTTATGCATTTAAGAATTGTTGTTGTCTGAACAATTATTATAATTGTACGTCTTCAGCAGACTTTGTATGTTTATTGATGCATTTTAATGTGTACTATCATTGGATGCTTGTATGTGAAGTATCGGATTATGTTTGTATGTGTATTGTTAAATCATGTTTGCATGTGTACTAGCATTGATTAATGGAGGGGACAAGGATTGGGAAGGGTATTTTATGAATGATGGATGTTAAAAAATATTATTATTTTTAATTCCACATATCTACACCAAATTCCTAATAGTATCAATGATGGATGATCTTTGCCGATTCACCCAGAGTATTTAGCCTTGCAAGATGTTTGTTTGTATGGTATCAATATGTGTATTTAATCACAAGGTATCGTTACACTCAATGCTATGAATATGTATAATGCGATGGATCGACGATGGATGTACATGGACCGATGTTCCTCGCAGTTCGTGGAGGGTTTAGAAACTTTTATTCGCCATGTTGAAACCAATATTACCTTAGACTATATATGTTGCCCATGTATTGATTGCAAGAATCAAAAGGAGGGCAAACCGTGAGCAAATTCATTTTCATTTGATCTAAGAGGTTTTATGGAAAATTATACCATTGGACCAAGCACGGCAAGTAGAGATTACACGGGTCAAGAAGAACAGTGGACGATAATATCTCGAACGCCGCAATCGGTTAGTAGCGCGAGGCAAAAGCGCTGGCTCATCAGGCCGCCGCGTTCGAGCCCCGCTTCGCTTCTACAAACACATTTTTTGGAAAATGGGACCATTACTCCCGGTTTAAACCACAAACCGGATCAAGGCACACCAACGCACAGCAGAAAACTTGGGCCCACGCGTCAAGAAACGTTAATCCCGCCTTTATTTTAACCGGATTGATCGCTTTCACGCCCGGTTTAAACCACCAACCGGACCGATAGGCGCCTTACGATTCTGTAATTTTGTGACCATCGCTTGTCCGGGCCCACATGTCGCTTGTCTCTATCGGTCTCGGTGGGTGTTTTAAACCGGATCGAAGGCTTCGCGCCCCACGCCGCTTCTATCCCCTTCCTCCGTTCGCTAAGCGTCGCTCTGTTCGCCTCCCGATGTAATTAATCGGGAGGCGAGCCACAGGCAGACTACATTTTCCAACACACGAGGGAAAATGGAAAGATCGATCAGCCCTTATAAATTTGGGCGGAATCAACATCACACACACGAGCTTAGTTTCTCGCTTATACCTCCGCCGCCATGTCTTCTAGCTCGATTCATCGCCGTCAAGGCCGCCACCACCGGCGGTGGAGGTTCTCGAGTTTTGCCACTCCCGGTGGCATCTCTCGAGGGTACCAGCCGGAAGAGGATGAGGCGCCATGGTGGTCCGACGACGACATGTACGACGATCTCTCCGACGATCCGGAGGGCGCCGACGACCCGACCCGAACTCGACGGTGATTTATGAAGCCGACGACAATGGCTCGTCGTCGACCACACAATGGGACGAGGGTGACAAATGACGGCACGCGGCATTTACGAGGAGGAGGATAGCGATGATTTGCGAGGGCGGCGCCGATTAGACATTATGTAGTAGTTTTAGTTTTTCTTAATTTCATGCGAATCTTCTTTTTAAGTCAAAAATGTATCCTGTGACAATTTTAATGGAATTTACCGATATTTATTCTACTAAACGGAATTAACTCGAATTTTATACTCTTTAATGTAATTTCTAGTGATTTACAGAATTTAAACATTACAAAGAATATTTCATAATATTTCGTATGACAGAGTGATAATAAACTATTTACTTAACAATACTTACAATATTAAAAGAAACCTCATTTGCTAGAAATTCTCATAATACATATTTTCAATCCATTTAAACAATGCGTTCCACTTTGCAAAGACGCGTATAGCGTCCAACTGGTTAGCGGCGCGAGGCGAAAGCGCGGGCTCACTGTGCCGCCGCGGTTCGAGCCCCGCTTCGCCTCGCAACACAAATTTTTTGGGAAAAAGGATCATTAATCCCGGTTTAGTAATCCAACCGGATCAAGGTTTACATTGCTCCCTGTTTAATATTCCAACCGGATTGATAGTGGAGTTAATACCGTTTTAGAATCAACCGATTGATGCCCCTATATGTCCGCTTCCAATTCTTCAAAACACTCACTCTAAACCGCGCCAAATTAACCTTAGGTCGACACCGCCGCCACCGGATTCGCCGCCGCCTAGAAACCCTCCGACGCCACCGCCCTGCCGCCGCCGCCACAAACCCTCGAACGACGCGCCGGACGCCGCCGGCGCCGTGTCGCCGCCACTACGACCCACCGACGCCGCCGCCGCCGTCGCCCCGCCGACAACCCTCCGACGTCGCCGCCGCTTTGTCGCCCACGCCGACAACCCCCTCCGACGACGCCGCCGCCACGCCGCCGCCCCCTACAACCTCTCCGACACCACCGTCTCGTGTCGCCGCCGCCACATCGTCCGACGACGCCCGTGAAGTCGCCGCCGCCACGACAACCCTCTCCGCCGCCATTACAACTCCTCCGACGAGAGGTCATCCGTGTCGCTGTTAATTCTCGACCTATTTCACATACAAACATTGTTTAGCCTCTATTCGCCGCAAAGATTGTTGAATTGTTTGTTCTGTGACCTAAAGCATTGCAAAGGTTTATTTGATTTCCTCAAATGATCATTAAGCATCACCGCTATATAATGTTTGTAGGGTCGTTAGCTTCACTATCCGATTTAGCTTCACAAGTTAGTTAAAACTTGCAAGCAATTTATCGATGCCTTATGTGAGGATGCACTTGTATTTTCAGGCCTTTATTTGTTACAATGGCGAGCGGAGGGATTGGTGATGAAGAATTTTGATGGAGATGTTTGGGACTGATCCGGATGATGAGTTGAACTGCGGCGCACCGGTGAGGCCGTAGAAGCCACCGAGGCCGATGAGGAAGCCGGTGAGGCCGCATAAGCCACCGAGGTCAGAAAGCCACCCGTCTGGTCAAACCAAGACCGATCCACGCCGTGAGGTCAAAGTAAGAGGTCAAGTCAAGGCACATAATCACCGAAGTCACGAGGAAGGCGAGCCTCTGAAGCCAACATCGGCGATTGGGCGTTTAGATCGACTTTCGAACGATTGTTAGGGACCATGTGCCCATTAGCATTGTCAAATGGGACGACGACTGCAGACCTCAAGAACACCTTATGGACCGATATGAAACAAGTTTTCACCGCCTCAAGGGACCGAATGAAGGTGAAGAGTTACACATTGAAGAAGATGGCAATGGCATTCCAGACGCTCAAGAAGAAGTTAAACAACGAGTACGTTAAGAATAATGTACTCCCGACTTCAATAAATACCCTAAGTCGCAAGATCATTGGGATGAATTTGTAGGGTACAAAACTTCTCAACAAGGTCGAGTATGAGTGAAAAGAATAAGCAAAATGCGGCAAAGAAGCAATACCACCATCGTCTCGCCCCGGTGGTTACCGCAAGGCGATACCCAAATGGGAGAAGAGGAACATGACCGCTTGTAAAAGGTGTGGAGCCCAGAATAATGAGATGGTCCGACAGATCGAGGAATTGGTTCTTTGGTCATGACGGCGGCCTTGACGACGACGGTAGGCCGCTTTTGGTGAAAGGATCGAGATGTTGCAAGAAGGCTTCAAGAGGCGCCGAAGAGTCGGCCCAAGGCATCTTTGTGCCAAATAGGAGAACGATGAGCTAACAAGGGCCCTCTGAGAACCACGAGCACCGGACGTACACGGGCGCTGGCGCCGCCCGTGGAAGGTTGGTTTCCGCAGGCGAGACTTACAGGAGTCGGTCGAGGAGCAAGGGCCGAGGCACAACACCTCCTCGATCTTGAAGAGCAATCTACAATAACACAAAGCGAGCATACAAGAAACAGCTCAAGAGAGGTGCAATAGCCTTGAGCGTAGCGGGAGGTCGGTCACAGAACCTCCCAAGAATCCCAACGCATTAGCCCCTCCATGCGGCGGAGCAGTTGTGCTTCCGTGGGCTACCCAAGAAGACTTGGCCCGCTATCCCGTGGGCGACATCACGCAGCCGACACCTTGTGAGCTGCACTTGCGCTGAACCTCTCCATCAAGGCAACAGAGGCATGGCTTTCCCAATGGAGGCGAGGCAGGTCATCCATGGCCAACAGATACCCCGAGCTCGCCAAGGTCTCCGTGGAAGAGGTATGCTGTGGGTACGAGGACCTAGACCTCGACATTGAAGGAGGTGATGGGACCACTAAGCTAGGAGAAGCAAGACACAAGATCGCCGTGTGGCGCAAACGGTTCATAATTTTCCAAGGTAACATGCCGTGTCCTTCCACGGTCTCTCAGATCAACTCTGAACGAGTCCTCTCACACGAAACTCCAACTAACACACCGCCAAGACAGACCACCCTACTAAGCAAATAGCTCACAAGAAGGTGCCGCTAGGTCAAGCCGGCGTGATGGGGGCCTTCACCTCTCAAGAAGACAGGCCTAGGTCATCCAAAAAAACACCTCCAAGCTGCCAGATGATATGACCAAGACAAACCGAGCGGATAGTAAGAGGCGAGGTCACCGCACATTTTTGAACAAACCATCTCCACCGAGGGTCCAAATGCACGGACGAATGGCACAAAGGCAAGAGGTGTATCTTATCGCTGAAGGATAAGATCGACAAACCGTAAAGACCACCCGTGTCGGATCACGAAAGCGCATCTTGCGTAAGGAATCGAGAAGGAACATTAGAGGAGCAGATTTCGAAGAGGAAGCGCAAAGGAAATTCTACATTGAAGCCGGGCTTGATCCAGATATGGTCTTAGGCCTTAAGGACATCCCGCTGCAGAGGTACAATGGAAATATGTGAAAGGTGGATCGCTCGTGGGCGTGAGGAGCTTCCCCACCTAACAACGGTCAGTGCGGCAACTCCATGATTGGTATTTATGCCAGCAGAAAATGGTATGGAAATGATCGGCGTCGCCTTCAAGCAACACCATTTCTACCAAGGGGACTTTGAATTCTTGATTGAATTTGAGGTTCAGATTACCTATATCGAGGATTGGCGGTCGACGCCGCCATGGTGGTTTGTTGGCAACCGTAAGTGTATTCTTTGTAAATTTCGATCGTGCGGCCCAAAGATATTATACTAACTTCGAGGCCTAAATCAATTTTCCTTATGTAGAATGGAGATTAAAAGATGCGCAATGGAGGGAATCCATGAATTTGGCTTTCTTGACCCATTGGTCATTAACGAGTACATGGCTAACCTAAGCCCACAACCAACAGAGACGCACATTTACGAAGGGCTAATGGCACAACGACACAAAAGATATATATTTCTACCCTACTTAATTTAAGTACGTGTTTTCGCATCACTTTATTTTAATTCCTTTTGTTAACACTGTTGGAACTAATTAGTAAACCGCGTTGACATATATATGTGCAGATTTCATCGATCCTTTTATTATAGAGGTAAATCATAGCAAGATCACGATCATGGACTCGAAAAGGGACCAGCTTGAAAATTACAAAGACTTCCTCGCCATGCTCAACCGTACATTGCTCTTCCATTCATATCTTACTATTTCGCTTTCTCCATATCAAACAAACTCAATTATATATAACTTGTAATCAAATGTGCAAAGCCTTCGCAACGCTCCGCAAGAATACCGTGGAACATTCAAGACACGCTTCGACTTGTACATCGCTAAACATGTATGTATATCATATTAGAGTATTTTGTTAGTTAACGTAATTTCCATGATCTATTTCACAATTTCAACTCTTCGACCACGTGTCTTGTATCAACCACCGCAAACAATTTATGTGGATACTATCTCGTGAGAGATGATGCACAACTTCATCGGGGCACCACCGAGTATACAAGAAAAATGCAGGTTTGGGGTGAGTATATATAATTACTACCTTAATAACGCCTAGGTAGCTTCTGCAAACATTTTGTATAGTTTGATAGATTGATAAGTTAATCCCCTATTTAATGATAGATTCCCCTAAAGTTGGCAAAAAAAGGTTTGGAAAAAGGTCCTAACTATCACCGTGCGTGTCAAAGCAATTCAAGAGCAAATCGCCGCTTCCTTTTAGATGAGGTCATAAATCCGATGGGCGAGCATCACCACCCTATACTTAATAAGATTCCAGAGCCTTCAAAAATACTAGCCAACCGTCGAGGAGCGATGCACGTAAAAGATCCCGATAAAAGTGTATGTGCACTGTGTACATTGTATGATACTTATGTCTAGCTAGCTACCTAATACATATTTGTTGTTTAACAAAGGAGCGTAATGAAGATTTCATGGCGTGGAGTCCCGGAGTCTTTGGGCCCGGAAGGTTATCTTTTGAGAACCGCCTTCCTCGCTTATGTTCTTGACGACATCGACAAGATAGAAGGTAAAGATCAAATTTATATATCCGTTATGTTGTGGGCTTCGTGGTGTTATTCTGCTCCGCAAATTTTAAATACTAGCATGTTGCTATTTCTACTGCTTTTGATAAATAATAGTGTTTAATTTGGATTGTAGGAGGAGGTCGCTAGGGTCAACGCCAAGCGGGAGACGATCCGGCCTCGACGCCGAGAACGTAGCATGAGCTCGGGCGTTCCTCGTGCAGATTGCTCGCGATGCTCATCTTGTATTCTACTTTGGGCTCGCAGATTTGTCGCCTTTGCCGCCACCGCCTTGACATTTGGTGAGGATTGAGCTTAAGTACCAAGAGAAGACGATGGGTGCCAACCGCCAAGGATGCTAGAATGAGGGCCATGCTCAATATATCCTCTGCTATGCTCATATCTCGCCTTCTTAATTTGTCGGCCCCGCTTTTGTTGCCATGGTCACGTTTGGGACTGTTTGTTTCTAGCCATTTCGTGAAGGAAACACCAAACACCGCTGATGTTGCCAAATTGGGAGAAAGTGTAATATTTGTAAAACATGTTTGTAAACTCAATATTTGTAATCGCACAAGATGGTGGATGATTTCCTTACCATGCCCAGAGCCGGTCGACATAATACATATTTGTAATATTTAATGCTATTTCGCTAATTGTGTTAAATGTGGTTTAATTAGTGACTAAATAAGCATAACATTCAAAAATACCGCTTTCGGTCCGGTTGGAACAACCAACCGGGACCAATAGTGTCACCAGAGGCACCTGCTCCGCCACGCAGAGCACATCACCCGGTTGGTACTTAAAACCGGACTAATACCTCACTCCCGTTGAAAAACCAACCGGGACCATGAGTGTCCCCAGCAGCTAATCCCGATGCGCCACGCAGCACATTTTAGTCCCGTTGGTAGGTAAAACCGACTAACAACCTAGAATCGCCGCCCACGTGTCTTCGAGCCTACTGTTGAGAAGAGATTTAGTCCTGCTCAGAATTCGAATCGATGGCCAGCAGCATCGCCTCAAGGGCTGTCCCAGTTTAGAAACCGGATCGAAGGTCATTATGAACCGGACCGAACGCCTGCTCCGTAGTAGTGGATTAACCCGTCGGACAGTCCGACGGTTACAAAACCGCCAAGTGAGCCGAGCCTCAAGTAGGGCAGCGCCTTAGAAAATATAGCCGTCGGACGGTCCGAGGCTTTTGTGTCGGACTGTCCGACGCTTAGAGATTTTCCTGCCTAAGTGCTGCTATTCTAAAACAGCCCGCGAATCTCACAAACTTCTTCCAAATCTCGACCAAATCAGCTCCAAATACAGTGAAACTTTAGGAGCACCTTGCCTAGGCCATCGTGGTTTTATTCCATGTGGATCCCCTCAAGAAAGGTTCTGATTTCAAGATGGATTAGGCTGCTCAAGAGGATGAGGAAAACTTGAAAGAACTCGAAGAAAAACTCAGATCTAGAGTTGCTCGGCTATATGGATGGATTTGGCACTTGGTCTACTTATTTCACCCGTTCTTGCAAGCATAAAGCTAAGAGATCACAAGGGCTAGTACTTGGCAACTTGAAAACCAACCAAAAGCCAAGTACTTTTCCCAAAACCAAGATCAAAGAAGAGGAAGGGAAGAACTCAGATGTGCCTCAAACAAAACCACGAATCTTGACTTCAAATTGAAGGGAAACAAGATTACCAAGAGTTCATAGATGGCCGCCCTTCATCCTACCCTCTTTGATGGATTGGATCGTAGCCTAGATGTGCTCACCCTCTCAAACCAAGGCACCATTTAACAATTTGTACTTGGCTATTTTTCTCTTTAATCCTAGATCTAAAACCAAGTGGGAGAGCTCCAAATATACAGAAAAGAGTCTCCATGGGCTATTCCCGACTTATTTTATTCTTCTATCTTGCCCGCTGCCCCAGGGAAGCCTCTAATGTGGTTTTTGGGAAACCGCCACCCGAGTAGCCAGTGTTTTTTTTTGGAGAAGCCACCAAACCAGTTTCAGTGGTGGTTTTGAGCAAAACCACCAAACCCTCCATAGCACGCGCCACGTGTCCGATCTCCCGCCAAGGTCGTAGCGTCCACCGCCGTCCCTCCTTGACTTGGCCAACGTCAACGTACCGGATAGCTTTTCCGGCCATGCTATCAAAACTCACAGTTCCAGCGCGCATGCGTCACAACCGCCGCAGGCATGGCCCGTCTCCACGACGGCGCCCCGACTTTACACCACCGCCTTTGCCGCCCACGTGTCCTTGCAACTTCACGTTGCCATGAGCGGATCGCCCACGGTTTCACCCGGCCTCGGTGGCCTGGTTTGACCGGCTTTCACCGCCGCATGGTCGAACATGCGTCCTACTTCCACGCCGCCGCTCGGTCATAGGCACCGGCCTCCTACCGGCTCTTATGCCGCCGCACGATCACCAAACCTCGTCCCAAACGCCACCGCACGGTCTGTCGGTACCGGTCCTCGCCATCCAAAGCCACGCCGTTTACTTCCGCACGCATCCGTGTACCTGCACAATCACAAGCCAAGGAATCACGCGCCTCCGCACGTCACAAGTTAGTCTCCAGGACTCAACCCAGATCATGTTGACAATCACTCATCACAGGCAGGAATGAGAACCTCCACTCCACATTCTGATTCCGCAAGCGAGCAGTTCTTGAACGAGCGCGCGATGGGAGAGGCATGCGCTCGCATGGCTCAAGCGTGGTGGTCTGGGTGAAGCAGGTGAGAGCGAGAGGCGAGGGATCTGGAGTCTTCCAAGTGAAGATTTTTTGTTCACAGGCCAAATAGCCGACTGCCCCATGGAGCACAATGGAGAGGAGCTCTCGTCAAATGACAAGCACCGTAAAATTATCATCTGGAGGTTAAAGTTTAAGAAACAAACATTATTATTAGAAGAAACAGAACACTCTCAGCACACAAATGTAGGATGCATCTCCTGCATCATGAGGATGCAGTAAAAACACTCAGAATAAGTAGACCGGAGTGGCCACTTTCACATCCACTCGAGCGTTGGACATGAAACGAAACTCACCTAAGGTAGCTTTTGATGATATATTTCTTGCAGGACGTGAACTGCGGTGGAGGCACATGGAAGTAGCGGTCTGTTTGCTCTGGCAGGCTCCACCGCAGCTTGCCCCACCAGTGACGCTCTCCGCTAACTTCAACTGTTGACTTGGGATATTCCTGCTGCAGGAGCGGTAAATGTCGAAAGGATTGGCAGCCCCTGACAAAGAGCTTCTCCCACTTTGGTATTTCAAATCGAAATGTGATATCATCATGGAAGTGCTGCAATTGTGGCAACTCCTGGAGATAGATTGTTTTGATGTTTGGGAGTGGAGAATCTGCTACAAAAAATCCACGTTGTTTGTAGAAGATTGTCTTTAGGTTGGAGCAAAAGAGAATGATCAGAGTCTCCAGTGCAGGTAATGATAAACTGCAAGGGAAAATTTTCTCTAGACGGGGGCAGTGCTCAATGTGTATGTATTTTAGTAGATTCAAAGTGATGAGCATAGAATATGGCCGACTGGGCTCAACTAAGCTCCGTAGGTTGTTAAGACAGGAGGCTTGCAGTATCTTTAAGTTGGGTAAAGCCTCTGAGTTGCAGCAAAGCAGTATAATTACTACTGTCATTTGATGGCAGTGTTGGAGCTGGCATTCTTCTAGGGAGATGAGGTTATAATTAAGATCAGTAAGGCATCTGACAAAAGCATCATCTGTAAGAAACATTGAGTTTGTCACAGACAGAAGATTCCTTAAGCCATTTGGGTACTGGCTATTTGAAGATATCCCCAGATGGCGTTGCTTTGGCCGGAGTTTCATCATGGGTAGAATGCTAGATGCCTCATCAGATTCCCCAGAGTAATACTTCAGTAACTTCCACGCAAATTGTTACCCCTGCGGTGCTACAAAATATATCTATGCTGCATCTTTCCACAGCATGTGTGAAGGAGCTGTCACCACCGCTGTTGCCAGAGCCTGAATCATCTCCCATTTTGCCCAAGAAATTCCGTCGAAGTGCAAGGCTAGCAAGGCACCCCCTAGCCGGCCTCTCAGTGCCTGACAGAGCCAAATTAAACATTGCCAAACAGATGGGCCTCGTCCCAAGCAGTGAGAAAGCACTAGAGGAGGCCAAGCTGAAGAAATACCTGCAGGCCTTCAACGTGCCGCTATCTCCGGAGATAATTGGCGCTCTCTCCGATCTCGCACGACTCAACAGGGCCCCTGATCTCCTACAAGCCACGGGGGCCCAGACATGGGAAATGCTAGCTTAATTGCTAGTCTACCTGTCGTGGTCATCTAGTGTCTAAATGTATTACATCTTTCCTCCTTCGATTCTGTTGGTGTTTGCTCGCCTTGTCGTTGGACACGCCGGTTGTTTCTCCTGTTCTCTCTGCCCGGGGTCCCCTTGGTCCGAGATAGATGACATGTGGTGTAAGGACGGCTCCAATGTATCTTGTTTGCAGTTAGTTTCTTACGTCCCCTATTTTCATGTGCCCTGTGTGAGTCCGGTTTCCATTTGTAATCGTGCCGACATTATAAACCGGTTGTTACCCATCTGTCTCAATGTTGGACACAAATTGTAGATTGTTGTGCTGGAATGTAAGGGGGCTAAATGCACCGGCAAAACGTGCTGTTGTAAGGAAGCTGGTGATGGATCGCAGGGCCAACATTGTGTGCCTTCAAGAAACTAAACTGCAGCTCATCAATAATGCCTTGATTCAGGAAGTGCTAGGCCAAGCCTTCGTGGACAACTTCTCTTATCTACCGGCGGATGGTTCAAAGGGAGGAATTTTGTTCGCGGCATCAACAAATTTCTACACAGTCTCGTCTATTAGCCTGGGAATTTACTCCATAACAGTCAATGTCAGCTCTCTTGTTTCCACTGGAGTTTGGAGTTGTACGACAGTCTATGGCCCGACGATTCCAGTGGACAAGCAAGCATTTTTGCATGAAATCTCTAATCTCAGTGGCCTAGTTCAAACTGCTTGGGTAATTCTGGGAGATTTCAACATGATCTATCGGGACTCGGACAAAAATAAGCCGGTAAGAGATCGCCGTTCTATGACAGCTTTCAGAAATTGTATTGACTCTCTGTCCCTTAAGGTAAGAAGTTTACCTGGTCCAATCAACGAGAAGATGCTACTCTAACCCGAATTGATAGAGTTTTTGCTTCGAATGCTTGGGATAGCTTGTTCCCGGATTGTCACCTGACTGCTCTCTCCTCCCTAGTATTAGATCATTGCCCGTTGTTGCTCTCCGGATGTGTGTCAAAGAAGTTGTTTAAAGGCTTCCGTTTCGAAAGTTTTTGGCCAAAGCTGCCTGGCTTCCAAGAGGTGGTCGCTGCTGCTTGGTCCAGAGATGTTCAGACCTCCGATGCTCTTCGACGAGTGCACATCAAACTCTGTCGAACAGCGAAGAAACTAAAAGCCTGGAGCAAACAGCTTGTAGGTGCTAACAAGCTGCTCTTAGAAATTGCAAGTGAGCTCATTCATAGACGATGTGGCAGAGGAAGGAAGAAACCTGACAGCGCCTGAATTGGTCTTCCGAAGACATTTGAAGTGCAAAATGCTTGGGATTGCCGCTGTTGAGAGGCTGCGTCTCAAGCAAAGGTCGAAGCTGAATTACATTCGTGCAGGTGATGCAAATACCAGATTTTTCCATATTAAGGTCAATGCTAGGAAGCGTAAAAATCAAATTGGCAACTTGCTGCATGATCAAAGATGGCTGGTTACTGATGACGACAAACACGCGGAATTCTTAACCATTTTCAAAAACCTGCTCGGCGTGAAAAGACATAGAGAATGTACTCTAAATTGGGCTGAACTCGGAATCGCCACTCATGATCTATCTTCGCTCGATCAACCTTTTCTTGAGGATGAGATTAAGGCGGCGGTTCATGCCATTCCTTCGGAAAAGGCACCAGGACCAGATGGCTTCATAGGGATGTTCTTCCGAGCTTGTTGGAATATAATTAAAGAAGACATTATCAGTGCAATGGAGCAGCTCTTTCATTGCGATGGTCGCACGTTGTCCTTGCTGAATAATTCTCACCTAGTCATGATCAAAAAGAAACAGGATGCAAATCAACCAAATGACTTCCGTCCAATTAGCCTCATCCATAGTTTTGGCAAATTGTTCAGCAAGATTCTAGCCAACAGATTGGCCCCTTTCATGAACTCCCTCATTTCCTCGACTCAAAGTGCATTCATAAAGGGACGTTGCTTGCAAGACAATTTCCTTTTCACAAACGGTGCTATCAGAGAGCAGCATAAAAAGAAAAAACCGTGCCTCTTCATCAAAGTCGACTTTGCCAAGGCTTTTGACTTAGTTAGCTGGGAGTACCTCTTGGAACTTCTGTGTCACCTAGGATTTGGGCAGAGATGGACGGATTGGATTTCCATTCTTCTTTCAGCAGGATCCTCCCGCATCCTTATGAATGGTTCTCTCGGCGAAAATTTCCGACATAGGAGAGGTTTGAGACAAGGTGATCCACTATCACCGCTCCTCTTCGTTTTGGCGCTTGAGCCGCTTCACTACCTCTTTCGCAAGGCCAAAGCTTTCGGTTTGCTGGAATCGGTTTCGGATACAATCGACAAGTCCCAACTCTCCCTCTATGCTGATGATGTTGCCATCTTTTTGAACCCGTCGAGCCAAGAAATAACCGTGATGGGTGACATCTTATCCTTGTTTGCTAAAGCTTCAGGACTAAGGGTCAACTTTGAAAAATGTGAGGTCTACCTGATTAGGTGCGCTGACATTGACCTTCAAAGTGTGCTCGCTCCTCTACCTATGCAACTCAGGTTTTTCCCTTGCAAATACCTTGGCTTGCCTCTGCGACCGACAAGATTGATCAAGTCGGATTACCAGCCTCTCCTTCAAAAGACCAAAGAGCGTCTGGCTGGGTGGAAGAACCCTCTGCTATCCAAAGCTGGCAGGCTTGTCCTCATCAATTATGTGCTAACCTCTTTGGCAGTTTTCCACCTCACGGTCTTCGATCTCAGCAAGTGGGTTATCAAACAAATTGACAAAATCAGAAGAAATTTCCTTTGGAAGGGAGGCGGTCCTGCTTGTAAAGGTGT
>CM070536.1:61698843-61749918 GCA_036346415.1 Raddia guianensis
AGTCGCTGAGGAAAAGTCGTCTATCGTGAAAAAGGTCGTTTCACGACTTTCGGAGGAAAAAGGCGTGGGACACTTGGAACGGCCCAGAAACATGACCAGAAACGAAGTCCACGGCTTCCGGCAAGCCGCGGTGCCGAACTCCAGAAGATGGACGAAAACAGGGTCGAAACTCGTGAAAACGGCCGTTTCGTTGTGCCCAGGGGCCAAGTCGCTGAGGAAAAGTCGTGTATCGTGAAAACGGTCGTTTCACGGCTTTCGGAGGAAAAAGGCAGGGGACACTTGGAACGGCCTAGAAACGTGACCAGAAACGAAGTCCACGGCTTCCGGCAGGTCACGGTGCCGAACTCCAGAAGATGGACGAAAACAGGGCCGAAACGCGTGAAAACGGCCGTTTCGTTGTGCCCAGAGGCCAAGTCGCTGAGGAAAAGTCGTCTATCGTGAAAACGGTCGTTTCATGACTTTCGGAGGAAGACGGCGTGGGACACTTGGAACGGCCCAGAAACGTGACCAGAAACGAAGTTGTGCAGGTCGCGGTGCCAAAACGGCCGAAAACAGGGCCGAAACGCGTGAAAACGACCGTTTGGGTGAGGAAAAAACTGTACCATATTTGATGAAGGGCCAACCCTCGGGGTCCTGGAGGGGGGACGTCCCTATGGTATATTGAGGGGAGGCCGCACGGGCATGGCCGAACTGGCCTGAAACGGGCCGAAAACCGTGAAAACGGCCAAGTCGCTAAGGAAAAGTCGTGTATCGTGAATACGGTTGTTTCACGACTTTCGGGGGAAACGTTGTGGGACACTTGGAACGGCCTAGAAACATGACGGAAATGAAGTCGTGCAGGTCGCGGTGCCGAACCCCGGAAAACGGCCGAAAACAGGGCCGAAACGCCTGAAAAGGGCCGTTCCGGTGGGGAAAAAACTGTACCATTTTTTATGAAGGGCCAACCCCCGGGGTCCTGGAGGGGGGGACGTCCCTATGGTATATTGAGGGGTGGCCGCACTGGCGAGGGCGAACTGGCATGAAACGGGCCGAAAACCGTGAAAACGGCCAAGTCGCTAAGTAAGTCGTGTATCGTGAAAACGGTCGTTTCACGACTTTCGGTGGAAAACGTTGTGGGACACTTGGAACGGCCAAGAAACATGGCGGAAACGAAGTCGTGCTGGTCGCGGTGCCGAACTCCAGAAAACGACCGAAAACAGGGCCAAACGCGTGAAAACGGCCGTTTCGGTGGGGGAAAAAACTGCACCATTTTTTATGAAGGGCCAACCCCGGTCTGGAGGGGACGCCCTATGGTATATTGAGGGGCGCCGCGCGGCGATGCCGAATCGGCCTCAAACGGATCAAACACACGCGCGGGCTAAGTCGCTAAGGAAAAGTCGTGCATCGTGAAAACGGTTGTTTCACGACTTTCGGGGGAAAACATTGTGGGACACATGGAACGGCCCAGAAACATGACGGAAACGGTCGCAGTCACACGGTGCGAACCCGTAAAACGGCCGAACAGGTCAAACGCCAAAACGGCCGTTTGGTGGAGAAAAATCGCACTATTTTTATGAAGGGCCAACCCCCGGGGTCCTGGAGGGGGCACGTCCCTAGGGTATATTGAGGGGTGGCCGCACTGGCGAGGGCGAATCGCTCAAATCGCCGAAACCGGAAAACGCCAAGTCGCTAAGGAAAAGTCGTGTATCATGAAAACGGTTGTTTCACGACTTTCGTGGGAAAATGTTGTGGGACACTTGGAACGGCCCAGAAACATGACGGAAACGAAGTCGTGCAGGTCGCGGTGCCGAACCCCAGAAAACGGCCGAAAACAGGGCCGAAACGCCTGAAAACGGCCGTTTCGGTGGGGGGAAAAACTGTACCATTTTTTATGAAGGGACAACCCCCGGGGTCCTAGAGGGGGGACGTCCCTATGGTATATTGAGGGGTGGCCGCACTGGCGAGGCCGAACTGGCCTGAAACGGGCCGAAAACAGTGAAAATGGCCAAGTCGCTAAGTAAAAGTCGTGTATCGTGATATCGGTTGTTTCACGACTTTCGGTGGAAAAAGTTGTGGGACACTTGGAACGGCCTAGAAACATGACGGAAACAAAGTCGTGCAGGCCGCGGTGCCGAACTCGAGAAAACGGCCGAAAACAGGGCCGAAACGCGTGAAAACGGTCGTTTCGGTGGGGGAAAAAACTGTACCATTTTTTATGAAGGTCCAACCCCCGGGGTCCTAGAGGGGGGACGTCCCTATGGTATATTGAGGGGAGGCCGCACGGGCGAGGCCGAACTGGCCTGAAACAGGCTGAAACACCATGCCGCGGGGCCAAGTCGCTAAGGAAAAGTCGTGTATCGTGAAAACGCTTGTTTCACGACTTTCAGGGGAAAACATTGTGGGGCACTTGGAACGGCCCAGAAACGTGACCGGAAACGAAGTCGTGCAGGTCGCGGTGCCGAACTCCAGAAAACGGCCGAAAACAGGGCCGAAACGCGTGAAAACGGCCGTTTCGGTGGGGGAAAAAACTGTACCATTTTTGCTGAAGGGCCAACTGATAATTGCAAATTTGCACTCGCTGCTAGGGAGCTTGCCATTGAAAATGCTGAGTTATAGTCTAAACTTGATAAGTTTGATAAGGGGCTTGGAAAGTGTTATGAGGGTAGCTTGGCCTTGGATAAGATGCTCAAGGAACAAAGAAAACCCTTCCAAAGGGGTGGCTTGGGTTTTATCCCAGAGAAGCCAAAAGGGAGGAAGAAATCAAGTGTTCCTCGAGCATCTACCATGAGGCAAAGTTACTATCATGCCTACCCCAAGAAGAAGGATAATCAAACTCAGAATAGGCATGGTAACAACTTGCACAATAACAACAATGCTTCTAGGATGTACAATGGGCACAACACATGGTAAGGACATGCTAGGCACTATAACTCTCCCACATGGCAACCTCAAATGCACTATAACACTTGGCATGCTCCTAGGTACAACACTTGGCATTCACCTAGGCAAAACTTTTGGAATGGTACTCCTAGGCGCAACTACGGTAGGACAAATCCTCCTAAGAACCAAAACCGCAACACTCCCAACCACACACAATCAAGATTCCCAAGAGCATATGCTGAGCTGTATGATCACTACTTGCTAAAAATTTTTTTAAGGTAGAGTGACTGCTAGATTTGTTGGGCGCAAGTCTGAGAATGAGCACAAGGCACGTGTTTGCGTGCCCAAATCATTGATTGATCGGTTTGCTCATGTTGCTTTTTGTTTGAAGGCTAACCCTCGGGGACCTCCTGTGTGGGTCCCTGAGTCACATAAGTGAACTTTTCTCATGACAGGTGAACTACCGGAGTGGAGGGTGCCATTGGATCATCGACAGCGGGTGTACCCAACACAATACCGGCAACCCCCGGTTGTTCACCGCAACAGGGGAGGAAGGCAAAATTCCCCCAAGGTCACTTTTGGAGATGAAAGTAAGAGCAAGGTTCTTGGAGTTGGAAAGGTAGCAATTTCTTCAGATCTTTCAATTGATAATGTGCTACTAGTAAAAACTTTGAGCTATAACCTCCTCTCTCTTGCCCAAATATGTGATTTGGGGTTCCATTGTAATTTCTCACCTGAGGGCTTGTTGGTTTTGGATAAAAATAAAAAACTTATGTTCAAAGGCTTTCGGTTTAAAAATTTGTTTCTTGTGAATTTTAATGAGCCTGCTGCATCTGTCTCGACTTGCCTTGTCGCTAAAGCCTCTCTTGGTTGGCTTTGGCATAGGCGTCTTAAACATGTCGGCATGGCAAATTTAAAAAAACTTTTCAAAAACGAGTTGGTTCTTGGGGTGCAAGATGTGACATTCGAAAAAAACAAGCTTTGCAGTGCCTGTCAGGCAGGCAAGCAAGTGGCAAGCTCACACCCTGCCAAGAATATCATGTCTACATCTCGACCTCTCGAGCTTATACACATGGATCTTTTCGGGCCAACAATCTATGTGAGTATCGGGGGAAATCTCTATTGCTTGGTCATTGTTGATGACTTCTCCCGATACACTTGGGTTTTCTTTCTACCTGACAAAACACCAACTAGAGATGTTTTCAAAAAGTTTATAAAGAAAGCCCAAAATGCATTTGATTGTACCCTCAAGAAGGTGAGAAGTGACAATGGAACGGAGTTCACTAACACTTCTGTTGAGCTGTTCTGTGATGAGTTAGGCATTGATCACCGGTTCTCAGCCACCTACACTCCTCAGCAAAATGGGGTGGTTGAGAGGAAGAACAGGACGCTCATTGAGATGGCGAGGACAATGTTAGATGAATACAAGACTTCACATCTATTCTAGGCTGAAGCAGTCAACACAGCATGTCACTGCATCAACAGGCTATATCTTCACAAGCTTCTGAAGAAGACATCCTATGAGCTGCTTGTGGGAAGACGACCCAATGTCTTCTACTTCAGAGTCTTTGGCTGTAAGGTCTATATCAAGAAGAAGCGGGAGCACTTGGGCAAGTTCCAGAGCAGATGCGACACTGGGATCTTTCTGGGCTACTCAGCCAGGGGATCATCTTTCAGAGTGCAAAATGAATCTAGTGGGTTAATTGAGGAGAGTTGCGACGTCAATTTTGACGAGTCAAATGAGAGCCAAGGAGAGCATGAGAACTTGGATGATGTGGATAGTGAGCAGTTGGAAAGGTCAGTGAAGGAAATACCGGCTTGAGATGTGAGGCCGGTTGAGGTTCCAAAAGAGAATGAGACAGTTCAACCACCTTCCACATTTGAGCCAGTGCCAGACTCAGGGGAGCTTTGCCTCAAGATAGCTCAAGTGTGAAGCAAATTTCAGAGGCAGAGACAGCTTGTGAGCCAGATGCACAGTCAGTCGAGCAACCACCTCAGTTGATCAAGACCCATCACACCATTGCTCGTGATCATCCAGTTGATCAAGTGATTGGGGACTTGACTCAAGGTGTGCAAACAAGGTCAATGACAGCCAGCGTCAGTCGTTTGTTTCTGAGCTTGAGACAAAGAAAGTAGAAGAGGCACTGAGTGACCTAGACTGGATCAATGCAATGCATGAGGAGATGAACAACTTTGAGAGGAACCAAGTCTGGACGCTGGTTGAGAGGCCAAAGGACCACAATGTGATAGGCACCAAGTGGGTACTCAAGAACAAGCAAGATGAACTTGGAGTGGTAGTGCGCAACAAGGCTAGACTTGTGGCTTAGGGCTTCACACAGATCGAGGATGTAGATTGTGAAGATACATATGCTCCAGTGGCGCGTTTAGATGCTATCAGGCTGCTTGTGACATTTGCATTATGTCACAACATTGTGCTTAGCCAGATGGACGTTAAGAGTGCATTCTTGAATGGCTACATTGGGAAATTGGTGTATGTTGAGCAGCCTCCAGGCTTTGAGCACCCACAGCACCCTGATCATGTGTATAAACAGTCGAAGGCTTTGTATGGTATGAAAGGCTAAGAGATTTTCTCATTAGCAAGGGATTCACGGTCGGAAGGGTTGACACGACTCTATTCACTAAGGTGGTGGATGGAGATCTGTTCCTGTGCCAGGTCTATGTGGATGACATCATCTTTGGTAGCACAAATGAGTCCTTGATCACAGAGTTCAGCGCCATGATGAGCAAGGAGTTCGAGATGTCAATGATGGGCGAATTGAACTTCTTCTTGGGATTTTAAATCAAGCAACTCAAGACCGAAACATTCATATGCCAGGAGAAGTACATCCACGACCTGCTAAAGCGTTTCAACATGAGTGACTGCAAGCCAATCCGGACACCGATGGGACGAACTGCCACCGCGACCTCAACGAAGAAGGTAAATATGTCGACCAAAAACTTTACCGTTCCATGATTGGTGCTTTGCTCTATTTGACTGCATCTAGACCGGACATCATGTTTAGTGTGTGCATGTGCGCTAGATTTCAAGCCTCCCCTAGAGAAATGCATATAACTGCAGTGAAACGAATCTTTCGATACCTGAAACACACACCTAGCTTAGTCCTTTGGTTCCCAAAGGGTGCGCGTTTTGAGCTCCTAGGCTATTCTGACTCAGATTATGCCGGGTGCAAGATCGATCGCAAGAGCACTTTCGGGGCATGTCACTTCTTGGGTAGGTGTCTTGTGTCATGGGCGTCAAAGAAACAGAACTCCGTGGAGCTATCTACTGCTGAGGCTGAGTATATAGTGGCAGGGAGTTGTTGTGTACAACTTCTTTACTTGACACGATCACTGTTTGACTTTGAGCTTAAACTTGACCATGTGCCTCTCTTATGCGACAACGAGAGCGCGGTGAAGATAGCGTGCAACCTAGTCCAACACTCACGGACCAAGCACATTGATGTCCGTCACCATTTCCTTCGGGACCATGTGGCAAAGGGCGACATTGTGCTTGAGCACGTGCGGACGGAGGACCAACTTGCTGACATCTTTACCAAGTCACTAGATGAGGCACGATTCTGCAAATTGAGAAATGAATTGAACATTTTAGATAAGTCAAACATTGCCTGAGTCGGTCGTTTGGCTATATCATTCATTGCAAATCTTTTGAAGCCAGTCTGAGCATTTAGGTGCTTTGCTTGTTATATTGGATGCTATCCATTGCCTAGATGTTCATCACATAAATTTGATAGCTATAGCATATGTTTACCTTGTCACTAGCTCAACTTGTGCTTAACTCAATATATCATGCAATTGGAAACCATGAGCATGTGTTAGGAGGGCTATAGCTTCTATCTCATCATTTGATTGCTCTAAACTCTTTGGTTGGCCATGTGTTTCTAAGTTTAGATGTGTTCTTCCATTTTGCACATGTCTTTACTTCGCTAAATTGAGCAATTTTGAGAAAATGTTGAGCAAAATTTACAAAATATGCTAAAATGTGAATAAGGTCACAATTGGTCATACATATCTCACCAATGTCACCTCGATGAGATAGCTTGTCATGGCACTAGGCATAGCTTTGGATGACCGAGACGTTCGTCTTCAGTGTCATGCTGGGTGACGTCGCCTATGGTTTGAGACATGCTAAATTTGAGAAAATACAAAGTGCAAAATGTGAAAGTTTTCCAAATGAGCTCAACCAAAATGATTTAGTCTCAAATAGGCTCGGTGATAGCATGTGTAGCTTGAAGTGCATCTTCTGGTGCTATGGTGCATCATGTGTCCCCTTTGAGTTTTGGAGCAACTCTTGATACTTCTAACTATTGTTCACCTTATACTTGCTTTAGGTCATAATAACTTGAATTACACATCTAACAATTATGCTCTAGTTGATCTTGTGACATTGTGACCTTGAGATGGCTAGATTTTGAGTGTGACGGACTTGTGGGCGTGCTTGCACTAGTATAACCTCCAAAGCTCTTAATTTACTTTCAATCCCATATTTTGCTACTTTGTGGCCATTGATGCCAAAGGGGGAGAAATAATTGCAAATTTATGCTTTGAAAACACATTGGGCATTGGCACGCTTTGGGATGCAAAGGGGGAGAATTTAGAATTGACTTTGAGTTACAAATGGTAGCCTTAGGAGATGCTTTGCTCCTAGGATGGAGATGCTTTGCTCCAGGCAAGTTGTCGTGTGTTGCTAGATTGGTTGTGATGGTACTCTCAAGTGGTATGCATTGATTTAGGAGGAGCTCAAGTCTATACGTACATTGCATTCTATTCACTGGCCTAGTCTCTTGTATTTGTGTTTTGTTGGCATGCAATGTTTTGAACTAACCCATTGCACCAAAGATTGTATTTGTGCTTTGTCATGTTGGATTGCAGGTGTTGTCATTAATTACCAAAAAGGAGGAGATTGTAAGATCAAGCCTCCCATGGGCTGAATGATTTTGGTAATTGATGGCAACTAGGCCGTATAGCTGGATCACGTCAAGATTAAGGACATTTGTTTCCTAGTTCTCTTAATTTCTTGCGTGTGTGTAGCTCAGGGACAACATGCCTGCCGATCGTTGTATCTCTGGTTACAAGGTCCCACTGAGCACATTTCCAATCTCTTATCCTCGTTCGTCTTCGAGAGAGTTCGGGATAGGTCCAGGAGACTCCAGGGGGTAGCCAACTGTCCGGGGTTTCGTAGCTGCCAAGTCTCAAAGGCATATATTTCCTATGAGCGCGAAACTTTCCGTCTAAGTGTCCAAATATTCCCGCCAAGTTCACAAGTCGATAAACATGGCACAAAACCCTAGGCGAGACATGAAGGGAGAAAGGGGATAGCCAAAACGTAGTGGGCTGCAAAAATTAGCCTCGTCGGACTGTCGGATTAGGTCCGATGGATGAGCATGTCAGCGGCTAAGTCACTCAAAATGCAACCCCACTGTCGGATCGGGTCCGACCACCGTCGGACCGGGTCCGACCAGGCCGTAAGTTCCTAGCGACTAAGTCCCCAAATGCAACCCTTCTGTCGGACTGGGTCCGACCACCGTCGGACCGGGTCCGACCAAGCCATTCCCAAGGTAAAACATTTCATCGGACCGGGTTCTACGGTCATCGGACCTGGTCCGGCGGTCATCGGACTGGGTCCCACGGTCATCGGACTGGGTCCTACTGCACACGGGAAATTCAATCTGGGCCGTCTATTCCTAGAGTTTTTCGCCTTTAGGGTATAAATTGGAGCCTCTAGCTCGGGGGAAACTTGAGATAGCCTCGTTAGCAGCCACCCCTTGCCCTAGCCACACTAGAGAGCTCCTCCCATGGTTCCCATCTCCACCTAGGGTTCCATGTGCTTGAGAGATTGAAGGAGAGAGAGAGGGAGAAGAAGAGAGGAAGCGGAAGAAGAAGGTGCCCCTACCTCCTCTCATCCATCCCCAAGTCTTGCCCCTTGTTCCATGGCGTTCTTGCCCTAGTTTCCATGGTGGGAGTGAAGGGGTAGTGGTGAGAGACGGTCTCCGATCTTGTGCTCTTGGGACTTCACCGCCGGAGAGATGTCGTCACGCCATGGGCTTCATCAACCGAACGACTACATCAATAGAAATCCTCCGTGTGTCGGGGGTCACTTCCGTGTGTCGGGGATCGCCTTCATCCATTGAAGGTTGTGTACAAAACCCTCCGTGTGTCGGGGGTCGGAGCCGTGTGTCAGCGCCGCGGGTGCGAGGAGCTTCCGCGTGTGAAAGAACTCGTCTTGTGTGATGGTTTGGAGCTCGCCTACCATGTGTTGGTGAAGAGCTACCACGAGTGGATCGAGGGCTAGGGATGAGAGAGCCCCGACTTCTCTGTGTGAGAAGTTTCCTCAACGGAGACGTAGGTGTTTATGTTGTGAGCACCAAACTTTGGTAAACAACTCGGTTTGCGTCTCCTCGTCTCTTGCATTATCTTAATTGTGCATTGCTTGTGTGAGCCATCGAGCCACCCTTCCTGTTGATTAATTGTGCCATCGCTTCCGCATCTAGATGATAATACTTCATCGGTAGCTTGGGTAAAAACCGAACTAAACAATCACGTAAACAAGGTAAAAAATTGAATTAGGAGTCGGATTCACCCCCTCTCAGTCTAGATTTCCTACAAAGGTATATCTCTAATTCTTGGGGATCGTGACGTCTGCTCCAATCCGGGAAACCTACGTCTGGGTCTTCACGTAGCCGTGCAGAACTCCGTTCGAGTCGGACTTGAATAAGAAGTCTAGGCCGCCACGCACCGTGCCAACCATGAGGCTGTTCGGCAAGATGCACATGGGTCTGATAGAGCCCTCTAGGGAGCCAGGCCCTAGGAGGCTGTTCGATTAGGCCGTCAGGGAGTGGGCCATGGCAATGGGCTATGATTTTATCCCCGACAACGCCACTGTTTTGATAAATGCTTTTTTCATCCTGAGTCTTGATGAAAAATGTATATCCATTAATATCATATCCTTGCCATGTCACTGTATTTACTGGTCCTTTTGCCAACCAATTTAGGTTTGCACTAGTTGCTTTATCAAACATGTATTTTTTAAACCATTGAGAGAATGTTTTATCCCTCTTTTTGGTGACCGACAATTCTGACCGCCCTAGATTATTTGCCCGAATTTCATCCCTGTGCATAGTCATATATGGAGACACCTCGATCGATTGTTTCAAGACTATGAAATGTGCTTGCAAAACAATTTGTAATCATGATTAGTCGTTGACTTCCTTCCTATTGTGCCTTGTCCAGCTAGCCTCCCTTCATGGCGAGACACAGGCACCCCACAGGGTTGATATTAGCCATGTAGTCAAGACAAAACTCAATGACTTCCTCTGTCGCATAATTTTTGAATATGCCACCCTCAGTTCGAGACCGATTACGTACGTATGTCTTAAGAACCCCCATGTACCTCTCGAATGGGCACATCGAACGTAGGAATGCAGAGCCACTTATCTTTATCTCTCTCTAACAAGGTGGACAATTAGATGGACCATGATATCAAAAAAGAAAGAAGAAAGATATAACTCTAGTTGGCATAGAGTCTCGACCACGTCATGCTCCATTTAATCAAGTCTTGTGGGATCAATAACCTTTTGTGAGATTGCATTAAAGAAGAAACACAACCCCATTAGTACTTCACGGACCTTGACTGGCAAAATTCCTCTAATTGCCACTGGCAGCATCTGGGTCATTATGACATGGCAATCATGGGACTTCATACCGGTCAGCTTTTTAGGTCCTTCATTGAGACAAATCGCTTGATGTTTGCAGAGTATCCTGATGGAACTTTTACACCATGTAGAAACTTACAAAAAGCATACTTCTCTTTTTTAGATAGAGTGTAGGACGCTGGTGGAAGATATAATTTTCCATTTCCGGTATCCACAGGATGCAACTCTGGCCTGATATTCACATCTTCTAGGTCCCTTCGAGCCTTTAGTCCGTCCTTCGTTTTCCCCTCAGTTTTTACTAAGAGAGTTAGTACGCTCACACACATTTCTCTCTATGTGCATGGGGTCAAGGCAATGCCGAACATTCAAGTACTTCCAATAAGGTAAACTCCATAGTATTGACCTCTTTTTCTAAATGATGTTCTCAGTTTTTGAATGTTTCTTAATTTTCTTCCCCGCATCCTTTCCAAAAATTAACCATATCGTAAACCTCTTTCACGCTACGAGGCCTGCCAGCTACACATTGTTCTGTTGTTCCGTCAAATTGTCTTGCCATGTTACAGTATGGATGTACCCGTCTCGCAAACCTCCTATGTCGCATGTATACCATCTTCTTTTAGTGCTTCAATCACACACTCTCAGTTTTATCTATGCATACAGGACATGCATTGTGGCCTTTTGTTGTTTGTCCCGAAAGGTTTCCAAGGGCATGAAAATCATTTATTGTGCAAAACAACATGGTATGAAGATTGAAGTACTCTCGTTTGTCCGCATCGCATACATGCACACCCTCATTCCATAGTACCGAAAGTTCTTCGACCAAAGGTTGTAAATAAATATCTATATCATTGCCGGGTTGTTTCGGCCCTTGGATAAGCAGTGACAGTATAATGTACTTTCTCTTCATACACAACCAAGGAGGTAAATTATATATGCACAGAGTCACAGGCCAAGTGCTATGAGTACTTCTCATGTTAACAGAAGGATTCATTTCATCTGTGCTCATCCCAAAATGGATATTCCTTGGTTCATTTACAAAGTCCTTAAAGAGACTATCTATTGTTCTCCACTGGACAGAATCAGCTGGATGCCTTAGCATTCTATCCCTCTTACGCTCTTCAAAGTATCACGTTAGCAATTTTGCATGTTTGCTGTTCCTAAACCAGCGCTTTAAACGGGGGATAATCAGCAAATGCCACACAACCTTAGCTGGGGTCCTTTGCTAATATCTGTGTCTTCAATTTCATCAGAACCAACGCCATTACGCTTGTATTGTGATGCACCACAAACCGGACATACATATTTTTCTACATGTTCTTTTCGATATAGGATACAATCATTTGGACATGTATGAATTCTCTCCACATCTAATCCTAAGGGGCATACAACCTTCTTGACGAGGTATGTTGTTTCTGGCAGCACATTTCCTTCTGAAAGTATATCAGACAAAACATGCAACAAGACTGTGAAACTCTAGCATGCCTTTAACTGTAGCAGCGAAAGCACCGTTTGCAACTTCGTGTGTTGTCCTTTACATCCTTAGTACAAAAGTTTTTCTGAATCATGTATTAAGGTCATGAATTGATTGTATTCCCTCTCAGTACTGTACGCTTTTTCTTCTGTATCACGTAACATCTGAGAAAGATCATTTTTTTTTTCCGACGAAATCTATATCCTCACCTAGTCCACAACCATCGCCATCATCTGAAATATTGTTGGCTTCGTCGTACACGATATTATTCCTTTCTTCTACAATTTCCTCTTCTCCGTGCGTGGTCCAATTTGTGTAACCACATACGAAGCCCCTTCGAATGAGATACGTGTGGACCTGATCTCTATTTGAGTACATCTTCTCATTCTTGCAATCGAAGTATAGGTACAATATGTACTGTGAATTTTCTCTCCTACTCTGATCATCGGCAATGCTAAGAAAACCAGCCACATCTTCGATATGCTCCTTGCTGCAACGGCTTTAATCATACATCCATCTCCAATCCATCAACATTTAAAATATTATTTTATTCACGATCCATTGTCAAAAAGAATTTTCAAGCAAACCATGTAAAATCAATAATAATATTATTTGTTACAGTGAATATTGATTAACAAGTTACTAGTTCAATGCTAATTGTTGTACATGACAAAAAATAATCTACATTGAAATATTATTCATGTAGAACAATCTATGATGCAAGTGATAACATGCGTGCCTCGGCATAATGACATAATTATCTATACATCTCATTGTGTACATTTCAACGGTGTTATGATAATCAATGATCATCTTTAATAGATCAAAATCAATTTGGGAATCATTTGTTTAAAAAATAGTATTGATAGTTGTCTCCATTGCAAATGATCATCAAGTTACAATTATGGGGTGGAAACCCCATATATAGATACAAAGGAGAGCCTCCAATAGTTACCTTCACATGAGGGGATGCCTCTAGAGGCATCCCTAACTTGGTGCTTAAGGATTAAGCAGCCCCTAACTAATTACTATTTTGCCCATTACATTAATTTCTTAACACAAATATAAATAAGATGCCAACTCGAACAAGTTCACCAGCAAGACATGAGATAGCAGTTCAGCAGAGTTGACCAAAGCCTACATCAAAATCCGTATACTTCCATCACGGTAGTCAAATTGGCAGCCACTGGATAGGATTTGATGGTCATCTTGGTCACTATCATCCGGATCACCTAGATGACGCCAATATGGCTCAGGCACTGGCCACCTGTCATTCAATAGTTTCCCCACAATGTAAGGTGGTCAAGTTTATAAACAACACAGTAATTGTAGTTAATTAGTAAACGGATGTATAATCATACTGGTTCAGAGAAACGCTGTCGTCTCCATCAATATGGAAACTGAAAATTTCAGCACCAGTCCTATCAAGCACAAAAAAAAGGAATAGATCTGTTTTAACAAGATAACTAAAATGTGCGTGCCAGTCTTTGAGCCAAGCGCAAATCTAATCCTGAGTACTTCACTCACAAGCAATTAAATTGGTAAAATGAGATCTGGACATACCCTTTCTTAAAACAATCCAGGATATCAACAATATCATCACGAAACAGGAACGGGGTGCCCACTTTTGAATCATAAAAGTTCATGCCAATAAAATTCCCACCTTTATCAACAAGGGGACCTCCAATACCAGCCTAACCAGGTTACAATAAGTTGTCATTTGTAATGCCAAATATACTAAAACTCATGTAAAATAATGGCAAAAAATTATTAATAGCACTACCTTAGTGACTCGACATGTAGAGTATTTAAGTTTTTTGCAATTAAATGGGCCAGACCAGGGAACCACTTTCCCACTTGAAGCCATTAGATCACCAGATTTGAAGCAACGCCCAACAGCAGCTACTAACTTAGGTTTCCAATTTCTCGACCCATGTTTAAAAATTTCATGAGAAACATCATGGACTTCCTTGACACTGACTAGAGCAACATTATAATGTAAACTATAACGTATTAATGTCCCTTCTCTTCGTGTCTTGCGTGGAAGCAGCACTTCAATCTGCAAATGATATAACGAGATGTCAGCAATATCTTGGTAGAAACTGCATTCACCAAAAAATTAGGAGCACCAACCCTCAATCCTTCAACAATCTTGTTTCCATTATCGTAAGGATAATCAGGATTTCTAACTAAGCTCGCTGAAGTCAGAATAGTCTGACATTCATTTTCTCGACATTTATCATCCCAGTCAATAAAAACTCCAGAGCATGCAAAAAACCTTGTATTTCCTGGATAACATAATTTTGATCATCAGCAAGTGATGACCAAAAAAATATGAAATAGTAAAAAGCACAATACTGAAAAATCACCATTAAATGAAGCAAGGGAGACAACACTTCGATGTAAATTTTTACGAACTATTCCATTGAGTCGATCCCAGATACCACCACAATATACATCACCAAAATGCTCTTCAAAAGAATTAACTAAACTCATTCCACCTGGTCAAAGATATAACAGTTGTTAATGGTACAGCAGAGCTGTAAAAAGAAACAGTTCAGTATAGACAAGTAAATGTACAAGAATTGACTCACTATCAGTTGGCCTGGGATAACCCAACGCATCTAGATACCCATGGTGATCCTTGCTGAGAGAACCTGGTGCAACGAGTTAAAAGTGATTACAACTGAGATATGCTAAAACTAAGAATGGAAAGTGAAATTCAGATAAAATTCTGCATGTAACGATCAGCATGTAAGATTAGAATATTATGACAAGTTGTGCAATAACTCATTAGAAGTGATTGTGCTTCAATATATCTATGGATATCTCTACTCCTTGAAAATGAGCTAGTGAATATTCTTCTTAATATAATGATGCACAGTTCCCCTCCGCATTCAAGGAAAAAAATGAGCTAGTAAACAGTGATGGTGTTCACATCTAGATCTTCAGTTGATGAAAATAAAGACATGCGCTCTATGTCGCACTAATTGCACGTGTACACTTGCAAATTCTTTTATTAGATTACTACTTACAGGCACAATGCTAGTGAAACAATACGACTGTCAACAGCTAAAGTAATTAATAATTACTACATCCAGTCACATATACTTGACGCTTTGACCAAAATCTGGTCAACCTTTCAATACTTAGGCCATCAATAGTTTGGAGACATAAAATCGGTGTATTTGACTTGAAAAGTACTTGCATAAGCTCATACATTTATTAGATATTATAACTATATTCTAATAGGAAAAACTCCTAGACAATGTTATACCACAAAGACCATTAAAGGTCAACAACATCCTATATTTATGACCGGAGATTTATTAAGTACAAATGAAAAGGCTAGTGTGCAGCACTTGTAAGGACTTTACAAATAATGATGAACTGCACAATAAAACAACATTTATAGATCTGAGTGATTTTGAACTCACCTACAGGCTGAGAGTAAGGTATATCATCTGTGAGTTCTCCAACCCTGTGGAAGAGTCATCGTGAGTACTAATCCCAAAGAAAAAGATGGATCAAACCAGCACACTAATAAGCAACACCAAGATGAATAGAACTGTAGAAATGGAACAAGACAGACACCTAAAATAGTAAGGACATAAAATATTTCAAGTTAAACAACAAATAATTGAGCAAACATTACACGAATCTCAAGAGTCAAGAGCATCATAGTCCCTTCTGGTGTGCATATTTTAGTCTAAAACAAGAAATCTCCATATATTTTATTTGCTTAGACAAATATGGCTTCAATATTGAAACAAAGAATATGGCTAAATCTACAATACAGCTACCTGTGTCACATGCTAATAGCACACAGCTGGTGCTGGTGCAAAAAACTTTGGCAGAAGCATGTTGTTATCAAGGGTACATATTAAAAACTACTACTACAAGCAACAGAAGGTTTTTTAAAAGAAATGAACAGCTAACAACCAAAGATATTGCAAATTCAATAAGCCTCGCATACGAGGCAGGCTATCCCATAACCTCATGCAAGGATTGGGGCAGTGGTATGAGTGGGGTGAACCAGTAAAAAGACAAGCACAGATAAGCATATTGGAAATATTTTAAGGCATACCTCACCATCTTCAAATCTGTAACCCGTGCTAGAAATGCAGTCCTTTCCTAAGATGTTCTGAAATGCTGCAGCCGTTCAGTAATCAAATTCACTGGCAAAAAAAAGGATATTTCCATACTCGGAACAAGGTTCATGCCAACAAACTGCCCAGCACAATTAAAAAGAGGCCCCCCTTCCCAAACCTGGCACAAAATGTGACAAGCAACAAGGGTTAAGGGTTACACCTGAACAACATAAAGGAACATGGAACTTGTAACTTGTCACGATGATAATCTCGTCCAAAATTTAACCACGATTATCTTCACTAATAATCCAAAAATATATATACATGTAAGTTTAAAATCTCATTATGTTCCAATTACAAATCTAATGACACAAAATCCATTGCTGATACTTTTAAATAATTTGTAAATATACTTAGCAATATATAATATCACTTAAGTATGTTCCAATACAAATCAAACAATACAAAATCCATTCGTTCTAACTGAACAATTTGAAAGTCATTAGCGGTCCAACTTTGCCTAGTGCAGTCAAATGCGACGAATAAATGTAAGCCAAGACAAAGTTGAGAACACATAGTAACAAAAGCAGATTAAAATTCTCAAATTATAATGCAAGTGTACCTCAGATAATTTACAAGAAGAGAACATAAGGGGTTCTTCAGATCCGCTTGAATCATGAGTAAGCTTCCCAGTTATGGCCATTAATTTGCCTGAGATGTCACGCCCTAAAGATACTACATCACAATAGGGCACAAACTGACACAAATGATAGAAAAATATGGCATGAACATCAAGGGAGGATGTAATTTTCACGACAGCAATTTCAAGATATAAATCATATTCCTCCAGAAATCCAGTGACAGCCTTTCCTTCATGACGCACTTCAATCTAAAAAGATACAGCATGGAAACAGTACAGAATGAAAAAAAATATTGTGTAAGCAAGCAAGATTAATAAATGATGATTAGCAGCACCAACCTTCAGGTAATCATGATTTTTGCTTTATTATCGTTTAAAGCCCTAACTAAACTTGCTGAAGTCAGAAACCTTGTAGCACCCATCATGTATTGTATAGCTATGCCAGAGGATGAAAATAGCACTGTGTTCCCTGCACAACATCATAATATAAATCATCCATAACTGATGTTCAAACATATATTTTGGCGTCAACATCTCGCAAGTTACACTGGTTAGACCATTGAAGTCTTGGGCATGGTTGTTAAGGCGTCGCTTAAGCGCTAAAAAGGTTTTGCCTGGACGCCTCACGGGACGCTTTACAAATTGAGTGTATGGCGTCCCTATGGCGTCCAAGGCGTCGCTACGGCGTCCTCTTAGCCGCCTTATGGCATGAAGCGGGCGCCATACAGCGTGAGTAGGGATGGGCCGTAGAGTTAAACCCTAGGGATCGTGGCCCAAATAAAGGAGTGCAGAGCAGAAGCCGTCGTGCGAGCCAGCCAGCAGGACCGTCCGCCAGCCGCCGCCTGCCGCCGCCGCCGGCGGCATACAACCAAAGATAGGTTCGTCTCCTCTCCGTTCCTCTTCTTCCTTCCCTTCTTCGACCGATCTCGCCCGCCGCTGCGCCATGCCACCCGCCGCCGCCCGTCGCCGCGCCCACGCTATGCCTATGCCACCGCCCACGCCGCCGCCCACGCCGCGCCCACGCTGCTGCTGCTAGCTAGCTAGCTGCTGTGTGTGCTACTACTAGCTGCTACTCTGTGTGTGGCTATGTGCTACTGCTAGCTGCTGCTGCTGCCCGATCTGTTTGCGTGTGTGAGCTGCTGTTGCCTTGTAGTGCTAATGCTAGCTGCTGCTGCCTTGTAGTAGTGCTAATGCTAGCTGATCTGTCTTGTAGTAGTGCTAAAGCTAGCTGATCTGCCTTGTAGTGGACATGGCAAGTGATGGTCAAGGGACGAGCACCGAAGCTCAATCTTCTCAAGCCAGTGGATATGACCCTATGACCGATCCTAAACGAAAGCCAAAAAGCAGTGATCCAGGTTGAAAGTACGGCTATTGGGATGTGATTGGAAATCGAGATTATGTGCGATGCACTTTATGCAAGAAGAGGGTAACCGGAGGGATAGATGTACAAGGAGCATCTTGCAGGAGGCTTTGGTGATGTGCAAAAATATGAGAACACCAATAGTGCCATCATGAAGGAGATGAGAGAAGCTTTGCTCAACAATAAGAGGGGTCGTCCTATCTTTCTAGATGATGACAATGAGAATGAGAGCACCGAAGTTGTGTGTGGCAAGGAATCCCAACCCTCTTCACAGTCCAATGTGCAATCAAGTTCAGGGACAGCTTCTAAAAGAAGACAAAGTGCTTTGACGTTCAAGCCTCCAGCTCCATCTCCAAAACAGCCAATTAGTGCCAAGGTTCGGTTGTCACCACGTGAGGTGGTAGAGCAAAGGCATGCCAAGGGTCCTTCTCAAACAAGCATCGAGTCTTGTATGAGGACCAAGAAAGAAAGAGAGTTGTCAATATGGAGGTAGCAATGGCATTCTATCAGTGTGGCATTCCTTACAATGTTGTACGCTCACGACAGTTTGAGATAGTTGTGGAGGCCATTGCGCAGTACGGTTCTGGGTATAGGCCTCCTAGCTACCATAAGATGCGTGAGCCTTTGCTTCAGAAGGCTGTCAAGGAAGCATGAGGCAGCATGGAAGGTATATGGTTGCAGCCTAATGTCAGATGGATGGACAGATAGGAGGGGTCACCATTTGATCAACTTCCTTGTCAATAGTCCCGAGGGGACTTTCTTCTTGGAGTCAATTAATGCTTCTAGTGAGGTGCATGATGCACAAATGCTTGCCAACCCTTTAGAGGGACGAATTGAGAAAATTGGCAAAGAGCATGTTGTTCAAGTGGTGGTTGATAATGGTGCTAATTACAAAGCTGCAGGTCGGCTACTCATGGAGAGGATTCCCACACTATATTGAACTCCTTGTGCTGCACATTGCTTGGACCTTATGTTGGAAAGCATAGGGGAATTGAAGGAATTTAAGAAGCCTATTGTACAAGCTCACCATCTCACCACATTCATCTATAGGCATTCGAGGCTTCTTAGTCAGATGAGAGAAGACAGGCCTGTGCCACTAGGTTTGCTACCGTCTTTCTCACACTAACAAGTTTGCACAAACATAAAGCTGCTTTGCAAAGCCTATTTTCAAGCATAGAGTGAACTTCAAGCGAGTTAGCTAAAACAGAGGCGGAGATAATGGCACGTGCTACTGTGACTACCCTTAGCTATTGGAACCAAGTAGAGGATTGCATTAGAGCTTCACTACCACTCCTTAAGTTACTAAGGGTGGTTGATGGTGATGAGATGCCTGCCATGCCAGAGGTAAAGAGTTTAATAACTCTTGCAAGAGAGCAAATAATGGAATCTTTCTCCACTCAAAACAAAAAGTCTTTACTCAAGCGCATCTTAGCTATCATAGATGTGCGTTGGAAGGACCAAATGTGCACCCCATTGTATGGTGCCGCTCTCTTCTTGAACCCCGGAAAGTTTTATGCCCTCCTAAGGAAGAGTGATGAAAATGAAGAGACTCTTGCTCTCATTAGGAGTGATTTCAATGAATGTCTTTCAAAGATGGTGGAAGATCCAGCTCTTCTAGAGACTATTGATAGCCAAGCATGCTTTTGCATGCTAATTTGACTTTGTTTTATATTTTAGTCGCGTGCATATGGTGCAAAATGCATTGAGCTACATAGGTTTGCAAGACGAATCATTAGTCTTTGTGCTTCATCATTCGGTTGTGAGCGCAATTGGAGCACCTTCGAATTTGTAAGTCTTTGTGAGTGAATCATTAGACTTTGCGCATATGGGCTTAACCTCATGTTCTCTTTGAATATTATGTAGATGCATATCAAGAAAAGAAATCGGTTGGAGCATAAGAATCTAAATGACTTGGTGTATGTGTCTTACAATAGTAAGATGTCTGAAAGATTTCAAAAGAGGCGTGAGGAGGGGAGCAAAGCTTATGACCCATTGATATTGAAAGAGTTTGATTGGAACAATGAATGGGTTTCTTCATCCAACCAAGTTGAAGGTCATGATGGCCTTACTTAGGATCATGTTGATAAAGCTATTGATGCATCAAGCTATCTTCAAGGCAACAACCTCCTTAGGAAAGCTCGTAGCCAATTGGGGTCTTACAACATCGTCTACTAGAGGAAGGGGAAGAGAGCGCGAGAAGTGAAGGAAGAAGACGTAGAAAAGGAAGATGATGAAGAAGGGATGATGAAGGGGTCCAAATGGATGAATATGACGATGAATTAGTGAATGATGATGAGGATGTCCGTAGTGATGATGAAGATCCCATGGAGCCTGAATGTGGAGAAGATGCGCAAGCAACCAATAATGATTTGATGGATGATTATGTCTAGATGAGAGAGGATTTAAGATTTCAAGTTATCATATGCTAGTTTGTGAACTTGTCATAATAATGTGGTGCAAAACTATGTGGTGTGAACTATCTTATTATGTTGCAATTTGGTTGCTTTTATTCGCTTTATACATGTATCTATGAAGTCGCCTCGCTTTACGCCTTAAGCGCTTAAGAGGTAAAAAGGTCCTAGCACGCTGCGGGTCACTTTACCGCCTTGACAACCTTGGTCTTGGGGTCGGTAAAACCCCTGTCACCAGTCCACATTTGAAGCCTAGCATTCTTCTCAAGACTATGCCATGGCCAGGGGCATTTGTACACTGATCTAGATTTTTTAACATATATCTTGACAAGAGAAAACAAGAGCATAATTACCATCAGACAAAGCAAGCGAGACAACACTTTTGGACAACTTTAAAGCAACTTCTTTACCCAGGCCACTCCAGACACCTTGATTAGTGTACCAATACAAGTCACCTAGTTAAAAAAAAATATGATAAAGCACAACTGTAAATGCTCAAATAAAGCTGTAAAAAAACATGCAAAAAAAGGAAGAACCAGCAGGCATACCTGAAGCACATGGCCTGGTTCTTTCTTTCTTATTTGAGCTTCTTGTAAGATCACCACCACCCCTTTTATTTGCCAGCATCTTTCCAACACTGAAGCAGAAGTAAAGAGGCTGAATATGGGTTGCAAAACCATCACAGAACAACTAATAAAGGGGTCACTAATGCAAGTTTTATGTCTGTTGATGCTTCTTGATCCGATAGAAAAGATGTAAGCCTCAATTATCCACAAAATTTTTTTTAGCCCCCACATGAAAATGTAATTTCTCAACAGATTCAAAACGATAAAAGCAATCCAACGAGCCAACAATCCAAGAAAACCAAGTCCCAACATAATAGGTCCGTATCCATCGCATCGAAATCTTGATGGGAGCACACCTACGTTTGGTAGAAGCTGCGCGAGATTCAGGTCAAAGTACAATTCAACTGCCCTAGCAAATAAACCACCAAAAGCCTTTTACTTCAAAGTGGTAAATAAAAAAAATCAAACTTGGTAACACTCGTAAAAAAAACTAATTTTTTAACAGATACGAACAGCTAAAGAAGCAATCCGACGAACCAACAACTCGACTAAACCAGATCCTAACCAATCCGACGAACCAACAACTCGACTAAACCAGATCCTAACCGATTTCCATTGTAACGAGAGATCAAGATATCAAAGCGGAGCTGACCTAGATTAGATTTTAGCGGCGGCTGCGTTCCATGGATTCACGAAGAATTGATTAGAATCCAACCCTAAAATCAGTGGCGGACGCAGGACCAAAATGTAGGTGGGGCAAGCCTAAAATTAGTTTTGTCTACTGTTATCTAAATACGCCGCATACTAGTTAAACTATATAAACACAACAATAATAAGCACACTAGTTAATGATTGCATCCATTGGATATTAAAATTACTAACAAAAAGACAAGAAAACTTAAATATAGTTCAAACACATAGAAGTTAAGTAATAATACCAATTTGCCAAAATGATGTAGAAAATCTTTAAACCGTTCTACTCCCACATTACTAGTGTTACTACCTTGAGCGGAATTGGTCGAAATTGAAACTAAAAAACTCCTCATATTATCTCAGATGAATAGTACGACTAGCACCTCTGTAAATTAAATCAAATAACACTAATCACTAAACCTAACAATCTAGCATTGAGAAAGAAATTGAGATTTGAAAGACAGCAAGCAATCTACCAGTGGGCTGTCGGCGACGGGGCGTCGGCGCGGCAGGGAGTGCTGCAGTGGGGCTGTGGGGCAGTGGGCGTCGGCGGCGTGGCCGCAGCCCGCAGGCCGCAGGGCGCACCGGCGGCGCAGGCCACGGCGGCACGGCGCCACGCGGGGCCGCGGGGCGCAGCCGCGCAGGCCACGCCGTGGGGCGTCGGCGGCGTCGCGGCGCCGCGGCGGGCGTCGGCGGCGGGCTGGCCGGTGCCCGGTGGGGCGTCGGCGGCGGGCCGGCGGGGCGTCGGGGCGCAGGCGCGCAGCCGCGCTGGCCACGCGGCGGGCGTCGGCGGCGCCGGGGCTGGCCGGCGGGCGTCGGCGGCGCCGGGGCGATCCGGTGAGGCGGTGAGGACGAGGCCACGCGGGGGCGCCGGCGGCGGGGCGGCGGGGGCTCGGGGCGGCCGGCGGCGGGATCAGGGAGAGCTGAGGGCCAACGGGCAGGAGCAAAGGGGGAACCGCAGAGGCTAGGGTTGGGACTTGGGCGGTTGGCCAGTGGCCACTGGGCTGGCTGGGCCGCTGGGGGCTGGGGGAGTGGGGGGTGGGGCGCGTTGGGCGGTTGGGCCGAATCTTGGAGGCCCGAGGCCGGATTATCAGATTTTCTGCCCCCACCTAGGACCTAATTTATCAGATATTTGCTCTCTACTCCAACATAGGTATAAACAGGGTCAAAAATTTTAGGTGGGGCCGCGGCCCCACCAGCCCCATGGTGGGTCCGCCCCTGCCTAAAATGCAAACCAGCTACAAGCCGTTCCGATATGGGAGCAACGCCGCTTCTTTCTTCCTCCCGCACCAAGCGCCCCTGCCGCTTCCCTCCTCTATGCCCGGATAGCCGTTTAGATATAGCAAAGAGGTCGAGAAAAATCATCAAACTTTTCATTACCCACACGAAAAGCTCTGATTTTTTAACAGTTCCGAACCACTAGAGAATCAATCCGACACCAACCATCGATCCAAGTAAAGCAAGAGCCAAACTTACTGTGGATCGATTTTCATCGAACTAAGATGTAGAAAGGAGATACTGTTGCCGCCGTGCGGTAGGGGAGGATCTAACTGCGCGGCTAGAGAACTGAAATTTGGCGGTCGGGGTTTGCTGCGAGGAAAAGGGGAAGGATCCTCTGACTTCCGCTTTTTAACTACAGGGGGAGCAGTTAGGTTGTTTTAGGCCATAGGATTGTCATGGCTTCCATGGATGAAGGGGAAGACGACGGGAATGGGCATGATTAGAATATATTGTTAGGTGGGCCGTATTTGGGCCGGGTGAGTCTGAGTTAGGCCAGGAGGGGGCGAGGCAGTTGGCTGTATAAAATCGAATCCTGTAGATCGTTGTGCCTTGTCGAAAAAAACGAAGAAATTGTTCCCCATCTAAATCTCCTCTGTTTCTTCTTGCTCTGTTCATGTCTTCTCTGTTGAATCTCGTTCGAATCCTTCGATTATCGAGTAGAGCATTACACTTGGTATCAGAGCTTTGAATGATCCGTGCAACTTCCGCATACCGTAGCTTTGATCGGTAAAATTCCGGCGGAAAGGTTGGTTGTTGCTTTGTGACGGCCGTAAAAATCCTAAGCCATCGGTTCGATTAGCGAAGGTAGGAAGGAACACGGCTCCTCCAAGGCAATCCGCGCAGGTGCGCCAAGTGGTTGAGGCCATGGCGAATACGGAGTCGAGGTTGGGCGAGGTGTTGCGGGGGGAGTTGGCGGCGATGAGGACGGAGTTGATGTCGCAGGTGGCGGCATCTGTGAAGGAGGAGTTGAAGACTCAACCGGCCGCGTTCATCGGGTTAGAAGAGCAATGGAGAGGCCTCGAACAAGTTCAAGTCAAGGTGAATTTGTCTATGGACTCTCTCGGGAAAATCCAAGGAGAGCAGGAGCAGATGGTGAAGGCTGTGCGAAATCCACCACCCCCACCATTGACCATACCAGTGAGGGATGGGACGAGGATCATCAGTGCACCAAGGGATTTGCTGAACAAGACGACTACAAGGTTGAGGGGTGTTCAGAGACCAGCAGTTCCTCAGGTGACATTTCCGCCCCCAACTCCAGTAGAGATCGTAGAGAATTCTCGCTCGATGGAGGGAGGGCATCTTACAGATTTACTATGGTGTAAGATCAAGCCTCCCATGGGCTAATTGATTTTGGTAATTGATGGCAACTAGGCCGTACATCTGGAACGCCAAGGTTAAGGACCTTTTGTTTCCTAGTTTCTCTGATTTCCTTGTGTGCGTCTTCGGCCCAACTCAGCAGATCGACTACATCTCTCTGGTTGCAGGGTCCCACTGAGCACAGGTCCAGAAACATTAGCCGTGGGTCCCATGGGGTTCCGAGAGTGCGAAACTTCCCGCCGAGTGATCGCCCGTGCTTGGGGTGAGGTCGCCCGGCTCGCCGAGGGGTCGCTGGTGCTCGTCGAGTGATTGCCCGTGCTTAGGGTGAGGTCGCCCGTGCTCGCCGAGTGGTCGCCGGTGCTCGCCCAGGGGTCGCCCGTGACTGGGAGGGGTCGCCCGTGCTCACCGAGGGGTCGCCGGTGCCGGGGAGAGGTCGCCCACGTTCGTGGAGAGATAGCCCACGCTCGGGGAGAGGTCGCCCATGCTCGGGGAGAGGTCGCCGATCGGTCGATCTGAATCTCGCGATTTAATCTGAGCCATCCATTTCTAGGGTTTCGCCTTGGGCCTATAAATAGGGGCTATGAGCACGGGAGAACCTTGAGAGAGCCACCATTAAGCCGCCACCTCTTGTCTTAGCCACCAAGAGTGCTCCTCCCATGGTTCCCATCTCCACTTAGGGTTCCATGTGCTTGTGAGATTAAGGGAGAGAGTGAGGAAGAAGAAGAGAGCACCCCCTTAGCCTCCTCCTCGTCGTCTCCAAGAGCTTCATCAAGCGTACTACAAGCAAACCCTTCTTCGTGAAGGTCATCGTGCTTCCCACGGTGCTTCCTCTCCGTCCGTCGGGGTGTGCAAAGCCCGTCATCGTGTCGGCGCCACCTTGCTTCCCAAGGTGCTCTTCTTCGTCGTCAAGATGTGCTAAAATCCTCGGTGTGCTCGAGGTCGGCTTCGCTTGTGAAGTCGGTGTTTGGTCCTTCAGCGTGTGAAGGTGCCGATTCGTGTGAGGGTTTGGAGCTCGCCTACCATGTGTTGGTGAAGAGCTACCATCGAGTGGATTGAGGGCTAGGGACGAGAGAGTCCCGACTTCTCTGTGTGAGAAGTTTCCTCAACGGAGACGTAGGTGTTCATGTGTTGAGCACCGAACTTCGGTAAACAACTTCGGTTTATGCCTCTCATCCTATTTATTTAACCGCATCTTGATATCCACTTTCTGTGAGTGCCTTCGTGCCTCCTACACTTGTGCATCGATTGCTTCGCCAACTAGACTTGTGTAGGAATCCACGCGCTAGTCGTGTGCCTTAACTTGCTTCAAAGGACTAAGTGCTATAAAAGTAAAAATTGAAGTAGTCCGATTCACCCCCCCTCTCGGCCTTTGGTTCCTTCAATTGGTATCAGAGCCAGGCTCTCTCTAGTTCTGCTTCACCGCATTAGAGATGGCCGAAGGGGATAGTGTAGCTGCCAATAGGATCCCAATCTTCAATGGCTTACACTTTGACTTCTGGAAGAAGCGCATGAAAATCTATCTTATTTCTATTGGCGCTGACATTTGGGATGCTGTTGAGAATGGCATCACTATTACCCGTGTTGAGAATGCACCACTCACACCAATTCAGAAAACTCTTATGGCTAATGATGCTAAGGCCATGAATGCTATACTCACGGGGTTGAGTAGGGATGTGTTCGAGAGAGTTAGCAACCTCACTTTTGCTAAGGCTATTTGGGATTCTCTTGTTGAGATCCATGAGGGCACTGCTGCTGTCAAGGAGGGTAGATTAGTGGTGGTTAAGGAGCAATTTGATAAATTTGAGATGCTTCCTGGTGAAAATGCAAATGCTATGTATACTCGCCTTAACCCCATAATCAATGAGCTCAAGGGGCTCGGACTCTCTATGCCTGACGTTGATGTGTGCAGGAAGATGATGAGGATTCTCCCAAGACAGGAGTACAGGGACATCATCACTGCTTCTCTCAAACAAAGAATGAACTTGAGACGATGACTCCCGGTGCTTTTCTGTGTAAGCTTCGTGCTCATGAGATGCTTATCATCGAGCCCCTAGCCACCCCATCAGCTGAGAAGACCAAGACAATTGCTCTCAAGGCTACTGGACATAAACCAAGCAAGTCTAAGCCTGCCTCCTCCAAGGATCAAGAAGGATCAAGTTTCTTCCCACCTGAGGCGCTTGAGGAGATGATGGGTCTGTTCGGGAAGCGCTTCGACCTCAAGAGACGGAGCAAGAACTCACACTCTAGCTATCGATGCTATGAGTGTCATGAGAAGGGTCACATTGCCTCCATGTGCCCTCTCAAGGACAAGACCAAGCGCAAGGAGAAGAACAAGCAAGGTAGTGATGATGACAAGCTCAAGCACAAGGAAGGGAAGTACAAGAACTGGAAGAAGACCGAGTTCAAGGCCACCTCCAAGAATGGAAAGAAGTTGGCGTTCGTTGGAACTTGGGTCTCCGATGACAGTTCCAGTGACTCTGCCGCTTCTGAGGAGGATGAGGAGACAAGTGGTGAAGGACTTGCCACCATGGCAATTGCTGAGATGACTCTTCCACCTCCACCCAAGCGTCCACAAAGTGCTTGGTGGCCGTCCACGAACCACAAGAGCAAGTGTGGTATTCGATGGAGAAGAGTCTATCTCCACTACTTCCTCTACACCGAGAGCTTCATCACCATCTGTTTCAGCTTTCAAGTGCTTGATGGCTCGACCATCTGCTGAGGTATCTTCTGATTCTGACTCTGAAACTCTCTCTGAGTGGGATGAAGAGACTACTAGAGAGAATGTGACTAAATTGCTTGATGTTCTCCGAAAGGAGCATTTGAGAGCCACTACTCTTCAGGAGTCTCTGATTACCCTCACTGCTAAGCATGATTCTCTTGAGACTGAAGTTGATCTTTTGAATGGTGAGAAACTTAACTTAGCTAGGAAGGTAGAGTTGCTTGATGTGGAAAACAAAGGCATAAATGAATCTGTAGATGGCTTGCTTGCTACTATTCTTGAGCTTAGGGCAGAAAACAAGTTGCTTACTGAAAAGAATGCTTCCATTGATGCTTTGCCAATTGCTCATGCCACTGATGACTTGATTGCTTCACCTGCTTTGATTGTGCCCCCTGTGATTGCACCATTTATCGCTTCACACACCTCGCTATCACCATGGCACCTGTTAGCACAGACATTTCTTCTGAATGTGCATTGATTGGCTCTAGTGCTAGTACTGTCATTAATTTGGTTGATTCTTGCTCTAAGTGTGCCATGATTGCTTCTAGTTCCAATGGGTCCTCTAGTGTAGAGTGCACTCCTAATTCATGCAAATTTGCACTAGCTGCTAGGGAACTAGCCATTGAGCGTGATGAACTTGCCATTGAAAACGCTAGTCTCAAGGTCAAGCTTGAGAAATTTGACAAGGGTCTTGGCAAGTGTTATGAGGGGAGTCGTGTCCTTAACCAGATACTTGAGGAACAGAGGAATCCGGCCCTGAAGGGCGGTTTGGGATTCACCCCTGAGAAGTTTAAGGGGAAGAAAAAGAAAGGTTCTCAAGTGTCTAACAAAGGGCAAAACTCCCTTCATAACAAGTCCAAGGGAAACACCAACAATGCTAATAACTCTGGGCATAAAAACATGAACACTAGGAACAATCATCCTAGGAAGCACAATGTGCACAACACATGGCAAGGACCTCCTAGGCACTATGATTTCACGACATGGCAACCTAGGAACCAATATGCTTGGCAATATGCTTCTAGGTACAACAATTGGAATGGTCCTTCTCCCATGCCATACAACAATTGGCAAGCTCCACTACCACCTAGCTTCTGGAATGGTCCTCCTAGGCAAAACTTTTCTAGGCGAGCTCCACCTAGGAACCAAGCTAGGAACACTCACAAACACACCCAACCCAGGCTTCCAAGAGCTCATGCTGAGTTCTATGATCACTACTTGCTTAGGATGAATGACAAGGGTAAGGTGGTTGCTAGATATGCTGGTTTGAGAGCTGAGAATGAGCATAAGGCACATGTTTGGGTGCCTAAATCCTTGATTGATCGATTTGCTCATATTGCTTCGGCTTGAAGGCTAACCCTCGGGACCTCTGTGTGGGTCCCCGAGTCACACAAGTGATCTCTTCTTAATGCGGTGAACTACTGGAGTGGAGGTGCCATTGGATCGTTGACGGTGGGTGCACCCAACACATGACCAAGCAACCCCTGTTGTTCACCTCAATGGGGAGGATGGATCAAATCCCCAAGGTCACTTTTGGAGATGGAAGCAAGGGCAAGGTAATTGGAGCCGGAAGGTAGCAATCTCTTTGGACCTCTCAATTGACAATGTGCTACTGGTAAACACTCGAACTACAATCTACTTTTCGTTGCTCAAATTTGTGATTTAGGCTTCCATTGTAACTTCTCATCTGAGGGATTGTTGGTTCTGGATCAAAATGGAAAAACAGTGTTCAAAGGCTTTCGTTTTGAAAACTTGTTTCTTGTGAACTTCAATGAGCCTGCCGCATCCATCTCGGTTTGCCTCTCCGCCAAAGTCACACTTGGTTGGCTTTGGCATAGGCGCCTTGGGCATGTCGGCATGAGAAATTTAAAGAAACTTTTCAAAAACGAGTTGGTTCTTGGGGTGAAAGATGTGGCATTTGAAAAGGATAAGCTTTGCTCGGCATGTCAAGCCGGCAAACAAGTGGCAAGTGCTCATCCAGCCAAGAATGTCATGTCTACATCCCAACCACTTGAACTCTTGCACATTGACCTTTTTGGGCCAACAAAATATGTGTGTATTGGGGGTAATCTCTACTGCTTGGTCATAGTTGATGATTACTCTTGATACACTTGGGTATTCTTTCTTCCAGACAAAACCCCAACTGGGGATGTTTTCAAGAAATTTGTAAAGAAAGCTCAAAACAAATTTGACTGTACCCTCAAAAAGGTGAGAAGTGACAATGGAACCGAGTTTACTAATACTCCCGTTGAGCTGTTCTGTGATGAGCTAGGTATTGACCATCAGTTCTCAGCCACTTACACTCCTGAGCAAAATGGAGTGGTTGAGAGAAAGAACAGGACACTCATCGAGATGGCAAGGACAATGCTCAATGAGTATGGAACTTCTGAGGTCTTCTGGGCTGAGGCAATCAACACACCGCCACTTGCATTAACAGTCAGATCTTCACAAGCTCCTGAAGAAGACATCCTATGAGCTGCTTGTGGGAAGACGACCCAATGTCTCCTACTTCAGGGTTTTTGGATGCAAGGTCTACATCAAGAAGAAGAGGGAGCATTTGGGCAAGTTTCAGAGCAGAGTGGACAGTGGGATCTTCTTGGGATACTCGGCCAGAGGATCATCTTCGTGGTGTTCAATGAAGCAAGTGGATGATTGAAGAATCGTGTGATGTAAAGTTTGATGAGTCAAACGGCGATCAAGGGCACCATGAGAATTTGGATGACGCCGGTGGAGAGGAGTCGCAAGGGCACCGAAAGCAGATAGAAGCGAGAGGATGTGAGGCCGCTTGAAGCTCCAAGAGTGGTTGAGACAGTCCACCACCTCTCACCCCGAGCCAATGCGATTCGGGGGCTGTGCCTCAAGATAGCTCAAGCTTGGAGCTAACGTCAGAGGAAGAGGTAGCTTGTGAGAAGGATGGAGAGACGGTTGATCAGACAGCTGGACAACCTTCTCAGTTGATCAGAACCCATCACTCCATTGCTCGAGATCACCCAGCCGAGCAAGTGATTGGAGATCTGACTCATGGTGTGCAAACAAGGTCAAGGACGGCTAACTTCTGTGAGCACCATGCTTTTGTGTCTGAATTGGAGCCAAAGAAGGTGGAAGAGGCATTGGTCGACCCTGACTGGATCAATGCCATGCATGAGGAGTTAAATAATTTTAAGAGAAACAAGGTTTGGACATTTGTGGAGCGACCCACGGATTGCAATGTGATTGGCACCAAGTGGGTATTCAAGAACAAAACAGATGAATTTGGATTGGTTGTCAGAAACAAGGCAAGACTTGTGGCTCGTGGTTTCACTCGGTCGAGGTGTGGATTGTGGAGACACTTATGCTCTGTGGCGGACATGATGCGATTAGACCGCTTACGGCATTCTCCACTTGTCACAACATCACTTTGAAGCAAATGGATGTCAAGAGTGCCTTCTTGAATGGCTACATTGAGGAGCTGGTCTATGTTGAGCAACCTCCGAGATTTGAAGACTCAAAGCACCCGATCATGTGTACAAGTTGTCCAAGGCTCAGATGGGCTAAAGCAAGCTCCTGGGCTTGGTATGAGAGACTCGAGACTTCCTCATCTCCAAGGGATTCAATGTTGGGAGAGTGGATTCTACACTCTTCACCAAGGTGGATGATGGACACTTGTTTCTGTGCCAAGTTTATGTTGACGACATCATCTTTGGGAGCTCAAGTGAGAAGATGGTACAAGACTTCAGTGAGCTGATGGCTGCAGAGTTCGAGATGTCGATGATGGGTGAGCTCAACTTCTTCTTGGGTTTTCAAATCAAACAGCTCAAGACTGGAACCTTCATAAGCCAAGAGAAGTACACTCTGAACCTTCTCAAGCGCTTTGACATGCAAGCCTCTCCGGACACCAATGGGGACGAACTGCCACCTCGACCTCGACAAAGAAGGTAAATATGTCGACCAAAAGCTTTACCGTTGCATGATTGGTGCTTTGCTCTACTTAACTGCATCTAGGCCGGATATCATGTTTAGTGTGTGCATGTGCGCTAGATTTCAAGCCTCCCCTAGAGAAATGCATATGACTGCTGTGAAACGAATACTTAGATACCTGAAACACACACCTAGCATAGGCCTTTGGTTCCCGAAGGGTGCGCGGTTTGAGCTTCTAGGCTATTCTGACTCAGATTATGCCGGGTGCAAGATCGATCGCAAGAGCACTTCCGGGGCATGTCACTTTTTGGGTAGGTGTCTTGTGTCATGGGCGTCAAAGAAACAGAACTCCGTGGCGCTATCTACCGCTGAGGCTGAGTATATAGCGGCAGGGAGTTGTTGTGCACAGTTGCTTTATTTGACACAGTCACTGTTTGACTTTGGGCTAAAACTTGACCATGTGCCTCTTCTATGCGACAATGAGAGCGCGGTGAAGATAGCGTGCAACCCGGTCCAACACTCATTGACCAAGCACATTGATGTCCGTCACCATTTCCTTCGGGATCATGTGACAAACGGCGACATTGTGCTTGAGCACGTGCGGACAGAGGACCAGCTTGCCGACATATTCACCAAGCCACTCGATGAGGCACGATTCTGCAAATTGAGAAATGCGTTAAACATTTTAGATAAGTCAAACATTGCCTGAGTTGGTCGCGTGTCTATGTCATTCATTGCAAATCTTTTGAAGCCAGTTTGAGCATTTAGGTGCTTTGCTTGTTATACTGGATGTTATTCATTTGACTATATGTTCATCACATGAAATTGATAGCCATAGCATGTGTTTACCCTGTCACTAGCTCAACTTGTGCTTAACTCAATATATCATGCAATTGGAAGCCATGAGTATGTGTTAGGAGGGCTATAGCTTCTAGTCTTATTTGATCGCTCTAAACTTTTTGGTGGATCATGTGCTTCTAAGTCTAGATTGTGTTCTTCCATTTTGCACATGTCTTTACTTCTCTAATTTGAGCAATTTTGAGAAAAATGTTGGGCCAAATTTTCAAAGTGTGCTAAAATGTGAATAACGCCAAAATTGGTCATACATGTCTCACCAATGCCTCCTCGATGAGATAGCTTGCCATGGCACTAGGCATGAACTTAGGGGGAGCTTTGGATGACCGAGACGTTCATCTTCAGTGTCCTGCTGGGTGGCGCCGCTTGTGTTTTGAGACATGGCAAATTAAAAAAAATGCAAAGTGCAAAATGTGAGATATTTCAAAATGAGCTCAACTAAAATGTTTTAGTCTCAAATAGGCACGGCGATTGCATGTGTAGCTTGGATTGCACCTTCTAGTGCTATGGAGTATCATGTGTCCCCTTTGAGTTTTGGAGCAACTCTTGATACTTCTAGCTATAGTTCACCTTATACTTGCTCTAGGTCATAATAACTTGAAATTATACATCTATCAATTGTGCTCTAGTTGATCTTGTGACATTGTGACCTTGAGATGGCTAGATTTTGAGTGTGATGAACTTATGGGCATACGTGCACTAGTACAATTTTCAAAGCGCTTCACTTGCTAATCCCATACTTTCTGATCATTGATGCCAAAGGGGGAGAAATTAGTGCAAATCCATGTTTTGGGCATTATCATGTTTTGGGGTGTTTACAAGTGGTAGACTTAGGAGATGCTTTGCTCCTAGGATGAAAAATTAGGATGGAGATGCTTTGCTCCATGTGATGTGATGGTACTATCGTGTCTTACAAGTGGTATGCATTGATTTAGGGGGAGCTCATGTTTATGTGTACATTGCATTTTATTCGTTGGCCTAGTCTTTGATATTGTGCTATGCTGTGATGCAATGTTTCTGGACTAACCCATTGCATCAGAGATTGTATTTGTGCCTTGTCATGTTGGATTTGCAGATGTTGTCATCAATTACCAAAAAGGGGGAGATTGTAAGATCAAGCCTCCCATGGGCTAATTGATTTTGGTAATTGATGGCAACCAGGCCGTACATCTGGAACGCCAAGGTTAAGGACCTTTTGTTTCCTAGTTTCTCTGATTTCCTTGTGTGCGTCTTCGGCCCAACTCAGCAGATCGACTACATCTCTTTGGTTGCAGGGTCCCACTGAGCACAGGTCCAGAAACATTAGCCGTGGGTCCCATGGGGTTCCGAGAGTGCGAAATTTCCCGCCGAGTGATCGCCCGTGCTTGGGGTGAGGTCGCCCGGCTCGCCGAGGGGTCGCCGGTGCTCGCCGAGTGATTGCCCGTGCTTAGGGTGAGGTCGCCCGTGCTCGCCGAGTGGTCGCCGGTGCTCGCCCAGGGGTCGCCCGTGACTGGGAGGGGTCGCCGGTGCCGGGGAGAGGTCGCCCGCGTTCGTGGAGAAATCGCCCGCGCTCGGGGAGAGATCGCCCGCGCTCGGGGAGAGGTCGCCGATGCTCGGGGAGAGGTCGCCGATCGGTCGATCTGAATCCCGCGATTTAATCTGAGCCATCCATTTCTAGGGTTTCGCCTTGGGCCTATAAATAGGGGCTATGAGCACGGGAGAACCTTGAGAGAGCCACCATTAAGCCGCCACCTCTTGTCTTAGCCACCAAGAGTGCTCCTCCCATGGTTCCCATCTCCACTTAGGGTTCCATGTGCTTGTGAGATTAAGGGAGAGAGTGAGGAAGAAGAAGAGAGCACCCCCTTAGCCTCCTCCTCGTCGTCTCCAAGAGCTTCATCAAGCGTACCACAAGCAAACCCTTCTTCGTGAAGGTCACCGTGCTTCCCACGGTGCTTCCTCTCCGTCCGTCGGGGTGTGCAAAGCCCGTCATCGTGTCGGCGGCCACCTTGCTTCCCAAGGTGCTCTTCTTCGTGCGTCGAAGATGTGCTAAAATCCTCGGTGTGCTCAAGGTCGGCTTCGCTTGTGAAGTCGGTGTTTCGGGTCCTTCGCGTGTGAAGGGTGCCGATTCGTGTGAGGGTTTGGAGCTCGCCTACCATGTGTTGGTGAAGAGCTACCATCGAGTGGATTGAGGGCTAGGGACGAGAGAGTCCCGACTTCTCCGGTGAGAAGTTTCCTCAACGGAGACGAGGTGTTCATGTGTTGAGCACCGAACTTGTAAACAACTTCGGTTTATGCCTCTCATTCCTATTTATTTAACCGCATCTTGATATCCACTTTTGTGAGTGCCTTCGTGCCTCCTACACTTGTGCATCGATTGCTTCCGCCAACTAGACTTGTGTAGGAATCCACGCGCTAGCTGTGTGCCTTAACTTGCTTCAGTGACTAAGTGCTATAAAAGTAAAAATTGAGGTAGTCCGATTCACCCCCCTCTCGGCCTTTGGTTCCTTCAATGGCCCTTGAGAAAACGCTGTCGACAGCGCGAAACGGCAAGGAAAAACGCAGCGCGCACGTAGAAAAACGGGCACGGCAAGGAAAAGTCGGCTATCGTGAAAACGGACGTTTCACGACTTTCGGAGGCTAACGGTGCGGGACACATGGGACGGCTAGTAGGGGCAGGCCGCATGGCTTCCGGCAGCTCACGGTGCCGATCTCCAGAAACTGGCCGCATGGCTTTCGAAGCTGCGGGGCATGTCGCTAAGGAAAAGTCGGTCATCGTGAAAACGGGTGTTTCACGACTTTCGGAGGAAAACAGTGAGGGACACATGGAACGGCCCAGTAACGTGACCGAAACGAAGTCCACGGCTTCCGGCTGCTCATGGGGCCGAAGTCCATAAACCGGCAGAGAACAGGGCCGAAACACGTGAAACAGCCAAAAACACGTGCCATAGCCGGCGCTCGCCAGAATTCGGTCATCGTGAAAACGGCCGTTACACGACTTTCGGAGGAAAACGCTGCCGGACGCATGGAACGGCCCAGAAACGTGACCGAAACAAAGTCCACGGCTTCCGGCAGGTCACGGTGCCGAACTCCAGAAACTGGCCGAAAACAACTCCGAAACGCGTGAAAACAGGGCCGCAACACCATGCCACGACCAAATCGCTAAGGAAAAGTCAGACCACGTTTTAGGGGGCACTAGAAAAAAACTATCTTACAGATTTACTATGGCCCTTGAGAAAACGCTGCCGACAGCGCGAAACGGCAAGGAAAAACGCAGCGCGCACGCAGAAAAACGGGCACGGCAAGGAAAAGTCAGCTATCGTGAAAACGGACGTTTCACGACTTTCGGAGGCTAACGGTGCGGGACACATGGAACGGCTGTAAGATCAAGCCTCCCATGGGCTTAATGTTTTGGTAATTGATGCCAACTGGGCCTCGATGGATCGCATCAAGGCTAAGGATGTTATTTGCTAGTTCTTGTATTTTCCTTGTGTGCGTGTCTGCTTCTGGCCCATCCGGCCCATTGATGTCTGCAAGCTCATCTTTCTGGTTGTAGGTCCCACTGAGCACAGGTTCCAGTTCATTTGAGTGAGTTCGAGCGGGTTCTAGAGATGCCAGGTATCCAGGGTTCGAGAGAGTTCCTGAGCGGGATGTTTTGTCCAAGATTCGGGTTTCTTAGCGCCTAAGTCTCCGAAAGCCACTTTCCAGCTGTCCAAGGTTTTCTTAGCGCCTAAGCCACCTGGGTTCCTGCCTAAGATATTCCAAGTGTTCCCGCCGAGTACACAAAGCGACAAAGTCCAAAAATCATGGCGGGCCCGGGGGCTATTATCGGTGTAATGAATACCGGGGTGCAAAGAGTCCTGTGAAGATCAAGCGGGCCCCACGCGTCAGGCGGGCGACAAGGCCCCAGCGCGTGGGCGAGCCCCTCAGGGCGCCGGGCGAGGGCCCCACACGTCAGGTGGGCGATCAGGCCCCAGCGTGTGGGCGGATCCCACGGCGTATCAAGCGGGCCCCACACGTCAGGTGGGCGATCAGACCCCAGCGTGTGGGCGAGCCCCACGGTGTATCAAGCGGGCCCCACGCGTCAAGCGGGCGACAAAGCCCGGCCAAGTGGGCGAAGCCCTCGAAGCGCCGGACGAGGGCCCCACACGTCGGCGATCGTCGAGTCAGCGTGTGGCGAGCCCTGAAGACTAGGCGAGGGCCCTACACGTCGGTGAGCGACCGTGTCCCGGCGTGTGGGCGAGCCCATCAGCACAGCCAGCGAGGGCCCCACGCACCAGTGGGCGCATGGGAGCCCCCTCGGCGCGATAGGGCCCCCATCGTTGCGGGGCCCGTGGCCGGGAGCGAAGCGGGAGGAGTCTTCGGGCGAAGGCTCTCCCATCGCGAAGACGAGCGCATTGTCGCGACATCACGCCGGATTAGACACCGAAGAAATGATTACCGCTTCTGATGACCCTGCAGTCTCGCGGTAGCCATTGCCGTGGCGCAAAAGAATTGACCGCAAAGAGAAGGCTTGCTTGAGATGGCCGCCCGTCGGGAGGAGCAGTGGGCCCCACTCGCACCTCACCGTGTGGATCAGGCGGTGGGTGGCCATCGCGGCACGCTGAGGCGGCGCGCTTAGCGTAGGCGGCGCACGTTGCCTCTCTGTCGTGTCTCGTCGCTGTACTAAGAGTATCAGACTTGCCTACCCCTCGGCCTCTCGGCGGCCCAAAGCTTGTATAAAAGGAGAGAGAGAGAGAGAGAGGTAGGTTGCACTAAGCGTCGTGCATTCAAACATCCCAGTAAACACATTCCATTCAACCACAACAACAAGAGAGCTAAGGCTCAGCAGGAGTAGGACTATTACCCGCAGGGGGTCCGAACCTGGGTAATCCCTGTGTGTTGCTCCTTGCTGCGTCCCTGTGCTCAATCGAATCGCCTTGGTGATAGGCTAGCGGGATAGAAATCGACCGAGGTGTGATCCGCAGCGGTTGAGCGGTGAACACGCCGTCGATGGCGCGCCAAGTAGGGGCGCTAGCATTCCTCTCTTCGACTTCATCAATGGCGATCGCAGATCCGTGATGGATCGAGGCGCGCCGCTAGAGCCGCTGCCACGGCGTCGGCCGCGGCAATGGCGGTGGATCAGCCGGGCGGCAGTCGCCCCGGCCAAGCTAGGCGGCGCCTGGCCTTGGAGGAGTGCACTCCAGCACAGAACCTCCACGCGGCCAGGGCCCTGCTGGACAACCCACCGGTGCCGGTGACTCGGACTCCTCGGCGGCCCGTGGCTGCGGCTTTAGCCCTTCGTCGATCTGCGCCGGCGCGGTGGTGCAAGCCGGAAGCGCGGAACCGCCAGATGACAGTTCCTTCTTGCCCCGCGTTCCTCGCCGAGATCTCTGGCGGAGGGAGCGGGGCGGGATGACAAGCGCGATTTCACGGGTTCGCCAGACAGCGTTCAGTGGGCGGATCTCGGTCCCACTTGAGGACCGCCATCTGCGACAAGGAGAAGACTCAAGCGATAAGCTCCAGCAGCGGCATGACCGGTCTGCGATCAGCGCGATCTTGCCGCCCGTGGGGACCAGGAGGGTTCAGCGACGCCGCCTCCGCCGAGGGAGGAGCCTCTTGGCGCCATCTGGGCGGCGGGCTCAACGAGCCGAGGCGATCCGGGAGCGGGAGGCTCGAAAGTCGGCCGCCGCGCTTTTGAAGGAGCCGCGCCACGTCCAAAGGCGGAGAGGTTTCGCCCACCCCATCGAGAAGTACGACGGCTCCACCAATCCCGACGAGTTTTGCGATCTACACTACGGTGATGCAACGCCGGTGGAGGTCGAAGGTTCAGCGAACTACTTACTGCGCCCTGACCGGAGAACTGCTCTTGGCTCATGAACCTACCCCGAGTCCGTGGGGTCGTGGAAGAAGTTCTCGAGCTCTTCACACCAACTTTCGAGAACACGTTTGAGCAGCCCGAGTCAAGCACGACCTCCACAACGTGGAAGCGTAAGAAAGGAGAGTCGCTGGCGACTACATCCGCGCTTTAGTCGGTCCGCAATACCATCCCGACATCTCCATCGACGCGTTGTGGCGGCATTCAGAGAGGCGCCGAGACCCTAGGGTCAAGGAGAAGATGGCCACCCGCAAGATCAAGGCGACGGAAGAGCTCTTCACCACGGCGCTGGTCGCCCTCCAGCGAGCTTCGCTTCCGCCCGCAAGCACGGGGGGGACAGTGCGGCGGCGGGCCGGTTTCTTCGAGAAACCCCGCGCAAGGACAAGAAGAAGCGTAAAGCGGCCGAGACCGGACAAGTCATGGCCGCGGCAGCGACGACGATGAAGACGGCGGCCCTTGGCGAAGCGCGCGCGAAGAAGAAAGGAGGAGGGCAGCGGCGGCGGCGGCGGCAGAACGGTCCCGCAGGGCGGCGAAGCGACCGCGTGATCACGGCGCCCCGCCGCGACGATGGGCGAACCGCCGTCCCCGCGAGTGGAGCGGGGCTTCTTGTCCCATTCACGCAACAGCTCCATGACTTGGCGGATTGCCATGTCATCAACAAGTTGGTGGACAAAGCGCGTCCAAGCGGCGGCAGCGCGGCAATGGCGGCAAGGGCAAGAAGCGGCTTCGCTCGGCTTCCGGCAGGCGGGCGCTGGTTGCCGTCATCCACGGCGGATCGGCCACCTATCCGTCTCACGCTAGCTTTAAGCGTGCGATGAGGTGTGCCGCCGCGTGCGGCGTAAAGGTCGCAAAGCGACTAAGCGTGGTCGAGCGGCCGTCGCGTTCGATCGAAGCAATCACCCGCCAAAGACCGCCGCCAGAGCATCTCCCGATCGTGGTTGCGCCCACGGTCCGGAATGTCAAGCTTGGTAGTCTTTGGTAGACGGAGGAGTTCCTTAACCTCCTGTCGCCCGAAGTCGCCAAGCGCTCAGATCCAGCGGCGAGCTTCGCCCGACGCTCCGTTCTTGACATCGCGTCGGTGAGTCCGTCCGGCTGAAGCGCGTCGACCTCCCGGTGACGTTCGGAGGCTCCGATAATTTCCGCACCGAGATGCTCGAGTTCGAGGTGGCGGACTTCGACCTCCCTAGCGCCATATTGGGTCGGCCGGCGCCGACCAAGTTCATGGCGGCTTGCCACTATCGCGCACATGGTGGTGAAGATCCTGAGCCGGCCGCCCCATCGTCTTGAAAGTGGATCGCCGGGCGCTCCGCTGCGACAAAGACGCTCGCTTTGGCGAAGCGTCAGCGCCGAAGGCCGAGGCTTCGACTGGGAGCTCCTCCGGCGAAGACCGTGCCTCCCCGGTTCGTCTGTGGAGGTTAAGGCGGTCTCCCCGAGTGGTCGAGACCGGCGAAGACCGTTGGTGGGGCGCCTCTCGGCGCCAAATAGGAAGCGCCTTCGTCTCCTTCCTCCGATCTAACGCAGACATGTTTGCGTGGCAACCGTCCGACATGGCCGGGGTCCCGAGAGGTGATTGAGCACAAATTGGCGGCGTACCCGCGCCGACCGGTCATCACGAAGGTCCGGCGATCGGTGGAGCGCCAGAAGTTATCCGCCGGAGGTGGACAAGCTCTTGAGGCGGGGTCGTTCACGGCGTCGCCCATCCTGTGGCTCGCGAACCCGTCCTCTTCAAAAGAAATCCAGCAGGCGGTGGAGGATGTGCGTGGACTTCACCGACCTCAACAAAGGCGTGCCGAAGGATCCGTACCAGCGCCCGCATTGATCTCATCGTCGATTCCACGGCGAGGTGCGGCGACTATGCTTTACGGATCGTACTCGGGTACCACCAGTTTAGCATGGCGAAGAAGATGAAGACAAGACCGCCTTCGTGGCGTCCATGGGCGTCTCTTGCTATACTAAGGATGGCGTTGGATGAAGAATGCAGACCCAACCTATCGAGGGCCATGCATATCGCTCACCGCCCCAAATAGGGCGGAACACGAGGTGTCGTCGGCGACCAGTGGTGAAATCCAAAAAGCAGAGGACTTGATCGGCGACCGGAAGAAACCTTCGCCAACTTGAGGAAGCATGCATCAAGCTCAACCACGAGAAGTGTGTATTCGCCGTTCCGTCAGACAAGCCGCTAGGTTTCCTCGTCTCCCGAGGGGATTGAGGCGAACCAGACAAGATCGCTGTGTCGAGAACATGAGGCCCCAGACGCGACTTGAGGCGAGATCACGGTTCACAGTGGGTGCTTGACCTCCAGGGCCGCTTTATAGCTCGCTTGGGGATAAAGTCTCCCGCTACTCAAGCTCTTGAAGAAGACCAACCAATTGAGTGGGCCGGCGGAGGCGCGGGAGGCGTTCGACGAGTGAAAAGTATCTCACTTCCCGAGTGCAGGTGTCTCCCAGACCAGGCGAGCCGTGATCCTTTATGTCGCGGCAAACCCTCGGTGGTTAGCCTTGCTGGTGGCGGAAAGAGAAGGTGTTGAGGGCCCCATCTACTACGTCGAAGAAAGTCCTCCACGACGCCGAGACAAGGTACCCGCAGACACGAAAGATGCTCTCGCCGTGTTGACGGCATCCGGAGCTGCGTCACTACTTTCGGGGCGAAATCACCGTCTTGACCAAGTACCCCTTGCGGAGATCCTCTTCAACCGCGAGCAGCAACTTATCGCCAAGTGGGCCATGGAGTTGGCGGGTGGCCTCAAATTAAGCTCCCGAACAACCATCAAAGGGCAAGCTCTGGCGGAGTTAAATCGTGAGTGGACTCCGGCGGACACGAAGTTGAAGGCGTCGATCCCTCCGTGGACTTTCTTCTTGACGGTTCGTTCCGGCTTGAGGTTTGGGGCATGTGTCGTTCGCTGGTGTCTCCCACCGCGACATTATCCGGCACTGGTGGTGCTGGAGTTCCGCGCTACCAACAACGTCGCGGAGTATGAAGGATTACTCGCCGGGCTCAGGGTGGCTTCGACCCTGGGCATTCGGCGGCTGCAAGTAAAGGGCGACTCTCTCTTGGTCATCAACTAGGCGAGAAAGGATTTCACCTGCTCGGATCCCGTCATGGCGGCCTACAGCGCGAGGTGCGCCGGTTGGAAGCGGCGCCGAGGTTTGGGCTTGCGCCGTCCCTCGCGCGACAACTATATGGCGATTTAATGTCCCAGATTGCCTCCTCAAAGGCACTGTTCGGGGGTTTTGAAGAAAGACTCACGCTGCCGTCCGTCGCCGCCCCGATTCGGCGGGGCGGCGCTTTCCTGACGCAGCGACTCCCACTACGGAGGAGGCGTCACCGATCTGCGCTGACTCCCGGTTGGAGGAGGAGGCGGAAGAACTGCTTGAGGCGGTTGAGCGGAAGCGCCGAGCAAAGCCGAGTATCGTCGGCGACAATGTACAAAACGTCGTCACGCTCGTCCGGAAGGTCGATGGATGGATCGGATCCTAGCCTACTGGGGGACGGAGTGATCCCGGCGATGACGCGTCGGCCGAGAAGATAAGCGCGTCGGCTGACAGGCGGCGATCCGAGACGCCAGTATCAACGAGCCTTTGCACCGTTATCAAGCAAGGCGGGTGTGTGAGAGGACAGGCGGTGGCGACCTCGTCCCGCACAAAATCAAAGCGCAGTTGGGCGCAACAAACCTGCTCTCCCTGTGGGAGGGCCCCTTCAAGGTGGTCTCAGTCTCCCGCCAAGGCTCAGTCAGGCTCGCATTCGAGGATGGTCGCGAGTTGGTGAACACTTGGAACGTCGAGCAGCTGAGGAAGTTCTACCCGTAGGTAGCAGTTCTAAGAGCTTTTTTGGCCTTCCTTTAGAGCCGAGCGGCGAGGTCTTCATCCTTCCCTTTCGCCTCGGGGCTGCATTGTACAAAGCCATCTTCAATAAAAGATAAGTTCGTCTCTCTGTGGGCATCATTCTTTTCGCCTTAAAGTCTGTTAGAAAACATTACATTGAAAGCTGGTAGCTAAAAAAGTACTTAAAGCCGATGGCCCCTTAGTTGCAAAGCAAACGCTTGAACTTGAGGTCGCGGCGAGGCGACGGATGGAAGGCGGGTTCTAGCCCGTGTGTCGGCTCGGTTCAGGCAATCGCCAACGGCAAGACCGCGTCTAGACCACTTCCGAAGCTAAGCTCGCCACGCATAGCGTTTAAGGTCGGTTTGCGAGAGGCGCAAGGGTTGAAGTAACTCGATGCCTAAGGAAAAAGCGCCACTTGCGGCGAGAATGTTACATCTAAAGCTTTTTAGCGTCAGTTGTTTAAGCAAAGAAGTTCATTAGAAGGCATTCTATCGAAGTCGTAGCGAAAGTACTTAAATCGATGGCCCTTAGTTGCAAAGACGAACGCTTATAACTTGCGGTTAGGCGGCGATGCGGATGGAAGACGGGTTCTAGCCCGGTGTGTCGGCTCGATGCGGCAATGCGCCAGCGGCAGCACCGGCGTCTAGACCACCGGAAGCTAAGCTCTCGCCACATAGCGTTTAAGGGCGGTTCGCGAGAGGCCTTAAGGGTTGAAGTGACCAAAGCCTAAGGAAAAAGCGCTCACTTTCAATAGAGCGCTGCATCTAAAGCTTTTGGCGTTCGGTGCCCAGCTTTTTTTCGCAATTGAGAGTTCTTGAAGTTTGATCGAGGCTCGTGGCAAAAGGGCAAAAGTTTGCATTAACGGGATATGTACAGACAAAAACAAGATGAGGAGTTCATCTACTCCTCGTCATCATCTCCGTCGCCCTCTGCTTGGCAGCGCCGCCCATCATCGAGACACGGTGGCGGCGAGCTCGACCGGGACTCTTCGATCCGGTCGGTGGCCTTGAAGGCTCCTGAGTGGCGGCGCCTAGGTCGAACGCAGCGTTACAGGCAAAGCGATTGCCCAGGATGAACCGGCCGCCGAGCGCCGTGGCGACCGTCTTCGATCGACCAGCGCCCGCATGTCGCGCCGGCGGCTCACGCAAAAGCGTCGGCGGCTTCGCCACGCAGCGCCGACATCTTCGCCCGCCGTCTCCTCCGCGAAGTGCGAGGGTGGCGCCAGCGGATACAAGACATCCGGAAGCCATGGTAGGCAGCAGCGCGGCATGTCGGCGGCACACCGGGCGCTTCAGTGTGCTCGCGCGGAGATCTTCGACGGCGTCCTTGGTGGCGGCGGCGGCTTGCGCGGCCGTGGCCTCAAGGTCGCCGCCTCTCTTCTGGCGCTTCGCCTCAAGCGCTAGCGCCGCTTCGTCGGCGTCTTGCTCCGCCGAGGCGAGCACTTTCGCGCCGCCCACGTGTAAGGCGAGGCGGCGGAGCGCTTCAGCGAAACGTCCGATGTCGTGGCGGCAGCGCTCACGGCGTTAGCGTCGGCGGCAGCAATGGCCGGAGGCTCCCCAGCCTACGTCTCGAGACGATCTCATGGCGGGAGGCCTGCGTCTCCGTCAAAAGGCCAGCGAGCGGAAGGGGCTGGCGAATCGTCGGATGAAGCTCGGCGCCAGCGTCCGCTCTATCGGCGAAGATGAACAGAGGCGAGGTTCGGTATGCGAAACATGCAGACATGCTAACCCTAACGAAATGTACGTAAGTGCGAGAGGAGCCAACCTAAGCGGCGCGCCTCAGCGAAAGCTGAAGGGGCAGCCTCAAGCCGCTTAGTTCTTGGGGCTATTGTGGCCTTGATCGCTGATCGACTCCGTCGAAGCGAGTGCGGTATGAGTGGGCGCCAAGCGGCTGTAGCCGGAGATGGGCGGCAGCGGAGCGCAGTGCGTCGGCAAGTCTTACGGCGCAGAAGCGCCGCCGAAGGAGTAAGAAACTGGCAGCGGCGCGCAGATTCAGCGTCGCCGCACTTCGCCGGTGGCGGAGCGGCGGCGGCAACAGAGGCCCTAGTGGAGGGGCGGCAGGAGGCAGTGAGCTTCGGGACTGGTCAGGCGAGCTCTCTTTGGGCTCGCCCTCCCTCCTCGGCGTCGTTGTCATCAGCAAGGATGGCGGCGCTTCCAGAAGCGCTGTCGGGTCGGCCCGCCACGGCGGAAGCGGCGGCAGGGAACTGCTATGGCGATTCTTGGGCCGGATCGAGATCTGTAGTGGTCCGTAGCCACTTGGACCCGTGGGACCGAGAGACCTCCATGGGGAACAGCGGCAGCGCAAGTCTTGGTTGCGCTCCGTGGATCGATCATGAGAGAGGCGGATGCTCATGGCGGCGAAAGTGTCGCCAGACGGAGGCGGACGAAGTCCCACGACCAGCGCCGAACGCGTCGTCGCCACGTTCCTGCGGTTTGGATGAACAAGAAAGAAAATCGCGAGTTAGGCGAAGAGACAAGGGCCAAGCAAGAGCGTACCAAAAGACAAAGGGACCCGAAAAGAGAGTGAAAGAGCACTCTGCCTCGAGGCGGCCAGAGACCGTCGTCGTCGCCATAATAATGCAACCAGGTAGGGCGTGTCCTCATTCGGAGCGGGCATAGGCGGCGCCCGCAAAAATCCGCCACAACGTGGAGTTCCGGTGAGCCGTTCTTGGCGGAGCTCGGCGATCGCCCGACATCACTTCCAGTTCCGAAGTCGTTGGGCATAGATCCCGGTGGCGAGGATTCGCGCAGACCCTCGGGAGAACAAGATCATCGTGGCTTGTGAAACAAGCCTCCCATGGGCTGATTGATTTTGGTAATTGATGGCAACTAGGCCGTCAATTTGGAGCGTCAAGGTTAAGGACATTTTGTTTCCTAGTTTCTCGATTTCCTTGTGTGCGTCTTCGCCCTAACTTCGGTGAATCGACTACATCTCTCTGGTTGCGATGTCCCACCGAGCACGAGTCCGAAACATCGGCGTGGGTCCCATGGGGTTCCGAGTGCAGTGTTAATCTTGGCGAACCATCTAGGCGAGTACACTGTCCCTGTCGAGAAGGTTGAGGTCCGGCCGGGTCCCTAAGTTGATAAGAGTAGGCCTAAAACCCTAGGTGTGTTGTCGGGCGAAGTTGGTAGAGCCAAAATCCAAGTGGGGTAGAAATTTTAGCCCCATCGGACGGCGTCCGACCACAGTCGGTTGGCGTCCGACGAGTCCAAGCCAAAATTTGGCTAAGTCCTGAAAACTCCCCCATGTCGGACGGTGTCAAATAACCATCGAGCCAGTCCGACACGCCGTGTTCCAGTGAGTAAGATCGAAATTTGGCTAAGTCCCACAGGCATTGCCCTTTGTCCGGACGGAGTCGAATCCGGACCGAGACGGCGTCCGATCAAGAAGGAAATCAACAGCGAAGAGCATCGGTGGTGACGTCTGGTGGCGTCCCCGGTTATTCATCCTCCTTTGTCGGACGGCGTCAAACTAGAACCAGACAGCGTCGGGCCAGCTAGGAAAGCGAGCAAACATGTGGCGGGCAACTCGTGCGCGAGCGGCTACCTGTCGGGACAGCGTCCGATAAGCCACCGGGCGGCGTCGGCAGAAGCACAAAAATGGCCTTGACCTACGGTTAGGACGGCGTCCGAGCGGGCAGGACGGCGTCCGATCGATCGATCTGAATCTCGCGATTTAATCTGAGCCGTCCATTTCTAGGTTTTCGATTTGTGCCTATAAATAGGGGCTTCGAGCACGGGAGAAAATTGAGAGAGCCCCCATTAGTTGCCACCCCTTACTCTAACCACCCATGAGAGCTCCTCCCATGGTTCCCATATCCACTTAGGGTTCCATGTGCTTGAGAGATTGAGAGGGAGAAGAAGAGAGGAAGAGGAAGAAGAAGAGGTGCCCTACCTCCTCTCATCCATCCCCAAGGTTTGCCCCCTCTCCCATGGTGTTTTGCCCTAGTTTCCATGGTGGGAGAGAAGGGTAGTGGTGAAAGCAGTCTCCGATCTTGTGCTCTTGGGACTTGACGCGGGAGATCGTCCACCACACCACGAGCTTCATCAATGTCACGACTCGTCAGCGAAATCCTTCGTGTGTGCGGGGTCACTTCCGTGTGTCGGAGGTGCGTGGCCTTCATCCGTTGAAGGTTGTAGGCAAAATCCTCATGTGTGTCGGTTCGGTGTCGTAATATGCCGGCACATGGTGCGAGGAGCTTCCACGTGTGGAAGAACTCGTCTTGTGTGAAGGTTTGGGGCTGCGCCTACCATGTGTTGGTGAAGAGCCACCACGAGTGGATTAAGGGCTAGGAGCGAGAGAGTCAGGCTTCTACGTGTGAGAAGTTTCCTCAGCGGAGGCGTGGGTGTTCATGTGTTGAGCACGAACTTGAAACAACTTTCGGTTTGCGCTTTCTTGTCTATCTCATTTACTTTCTCAATATTGATTTGATCGTTTGCATGTGAGCGCCATCGAGCCTCCTAGTAGTCGCTTGTGTCTCATTGCGATCGCTTCCACAACTAGACTCTAGATCAATCAATAGATTGTGTTCCAAATTTGATTAACTAATCAAGCGAATTGAGAGAAGTAAAAATTTGAAAAGAGCCGATTCACCCCCCTCTCGGCCTAGAATCCTTCAGCATTTGGAGTCTTCTAACGTCTGACCCGATGTGCCTGCCTGATCCTTCAATTGGACTTGACGCGGCCAAGATGAAGGCGGTGGCCGCGGAAGCGTGAAATGCAGCTCCCAATAGCCCGCCTTGGCCTTGCTTCGCGTCAGCAAGAGTAGCGGCCCAGGCGGGAGGTTTGGCGTACCCCCACGAACATCTCGCGAGGTGGCGAAGATGTGAGCGATAACGGAGTTGGGGAAGCTGCAGCTTTGGATCTCGTGAAAGCGAGCACCCCAAGAAAACTTCGGCGTCGCCCGTCGTCCTCCCCACAATATACCATAGGACGTCCCCCCTCGAGGACCCGGGGTTTGCCCTTCATAAAAAATGGTACGGTTGTTTGCCGGCTAGAAACACCCGTTCTGGCGTTTGACCTGTTCGGCTATTTTACGGACTTGACACGGCGACCTGCGGACATCGTTTAAAATCACGTTTCTTGGCGTTCAAGTGTCCCACACCGTTTTCCCCGGCCGTGAAAGCGCCCGCGTTCCTCGATACATGACTTTTCCTCGGCGACTTCAGCCCGCGGCGCAGTGTTTGGCCGTTTGAGCGATTCGGCGCCGCTGCGTCGTCCTCCCCTCAATATACCATAAAGGCGTCCCCCCCTCCGGGACCGGGGTTGGCCCTTCATAAAAAATGGTACAGTTTTTCCCCGCCGCGCCCATTTAGCGTTTGGGCCTGTTTTGAGCGGTTTACGGACTTGACAGCGTGTTGCCGTCATCGTTCGGAGCACTTTTCGGGCGTTCCAAGTGTCCCACACGTTTTTCCCCAGCAGCCATGAAGCGCCGTTTTCACGATGAGCGACTTTCCTCGGCTGACTTGACCCCTCGGCGGTGTTTGGCCCGTTTGTGGCGATTCGGCATCGCCCGTCGGACCTACCTCAATATACAATAAGGGCGTCCCCCTCCGGGACCGGGGTTGGCCCTTCATAAAAAATGGTGCAGTTTTTTCCCCGCAAGCTTAGTGATTTTCGCAGCGTTTGGCCTGTTCGGCCATTTTACGGACTTGACGCGTGAGTTGCGGACATCATTCCGTGGCGTTTACAGGCGTTCAAGTGTCCCCACGTTTTCCCAGCCGGTAAACGCCCGTTCTCACGATACCGACTTTTCTCGGCTGACTTCGCCCGCAGCGGCACGGTGTTCGGCGGTTTACGCCCGTTTAGCGATTGTTTCGGCCATTTTACGGAGTTCGACGCGTGACCAGCGGACATCGTTTCGTCGCGTTTGCAGGCGTTCTAGTGTCCCACCGTTTTCCCAGCGGTAAACGCCCGTTCTCCACGATACCGACTTTTCGGCTCGGCCCCGGCCCGGTGTTCGGCGATTTACGCCCGTTTATGATTGTTTTGGCCATTTTCTAGAGTTCGGCTTCCGTGACACAGCGGACATCGTTTCCGTTGTGTTTACAGGCGTTCTAGTGTCCCACCGTTTTCCTTGAGGCAAGTAAGCGCCGCGTTCTCCACGATACGACTTTTACTCGGCTGACTCATTGTTGCGGTGTTTCGGGCCGTTCAGAGCCGATTCGGCATCGCCGTCGTCCTCCCACAATATACCATAAGGGTGACGGCGTGTTCTCCGCTCAACCCGCTGCGGATCACACCTGGTCGATTTTCGATCACGCTAGCCAACTTCGATCAAGCTTCGATTGATTTGGCGTCCGGGCACAACAAGGCGACTGCGATTTACGAGTTCGGACCCCATCGCGGGTAATAGTCCTACTCTGCTGAGCCTTAGCTCTTTTCGATTGTGGTTGAATGGGAATGTGTTTTGAGTGTTTTGAATGCGAATGCTAGTGCTTCCTCCTACTCCCTCCCCTCTTCTCCTCTCTCTCCTCTCCTTTTATACAAGCTTTGAAATTTGGCGGAGAAAGCGAGGGTAAGCGATCTGATACTCGCGATACTGCGACAAGACCGACGGAAGAGGCAGCGTCGCTGCCCGCCGCCAGCTGCGTCGCCCTCGCGTGGTTAGCCAAGTGGCCTCGACCCACTGCAGTCCTGCCGGTGAAGTGCGGGTGGGGCCACACTGCTCCTCCCAGCAGCAGACGGCCTCCTCAAGCAAACCTTCTCTCTGCGGTCAATTCTTCTGCGCCCAGTGACAACCGCTCGAGACTGCGAAGTCCTTTAGTCGCGGTAATCATTTCTTGTTGTCTATCATGGCGTGATGTCTCATCATCGCCTCGTCCTTGGCGGCGAGGCCGCCGTCTCGAACTCATACGCAATGCTCTCCAGCCGGCCCCCGCAGCGCGTGGGGCCCTCGCACTGGTCTTGGAGGGGCTCGCCCGCCCGCCCTTTGGCGCGTGGGGCCCTCGCCTCGTCTTGAGAGGAGGCCGCCCTTGGCCGCGCTGGCGCGCGGGGCCCTCGCCTCGTCTTGAGAGGACTTCGCCCGTACACCGCTGGCAGCGTGGGGCCCTCCTTGACCTTCCAGAGGGGCTGCCCAGCGCGGGGCCTTGCTACGCCCGCTGACGGCGTGGGGCCCTCTTGGCCTCTGAGGGGCTCCATACCTTTGGCCCCAGGCCTTGCTCGCCGCTTTGGCGTGGGGCCTCTCGGCCTTCTCAAGACTTTTGTACCGGTATTTATTACACCGGCGGGGGCGTCCCCCTCCTAGAACCGGGGTTGGCCCTTCATAAAAATGAATGCGGTTTATTTGCCCGCGAAACACCCGTTCACAGCGTTTTGACATTTTCGGCTATTTTACGGACTTGGCCGCGACCTGCGGACATCGTTTTAAAATCACGTTTCTTGGCGTTCAAGTGTCCCACCGTTTTCCCCGGCCGTGAAAGCGCCGCGTTCTCCGCGATACCGACTTTTCCTCGGCTGACTTCGGCGTAGCGGCACGTGTTCGGGCCGTTTCGGGCCGATTGAGCATCGCCCGTCGTCCTCCTCAATATACCGCAGGGACGTCCCCCTCCGGGGCCGGGGTTGGCCTTCATAAAAATAATACAGTTTTTTGCCCGCTGAAACACCCGTTTTCGCGTGTTTCGGCCTGTTCGACCATTTGCGGACTTTGGCACGCGACTGCGGACATCGCTTCGTCTGGTTTACAGGCCATTCAAGTGTCCCACCGTTTTCCCCCAAAAGCGGTAAACGCGCGTTCTCCGCGATACGACTTTTCCTCGGCGACTTCGGCCCGTAACGCGGTGTTTGACCCGTTTACGGCGATTCGGCATCGCCCGTGCATCCTCCCTCAATATACCGTAAGGCGTCCCCCCTCCGGGACCGGGGTTGGCCCTTCATCAAAAATGGTCGATTTTTTCCCCAGCGGCTGCCGTTTTCGCGTTTGAGCCTGATTTCGGCGGTTTGGACTTGACAGCGTGGTTGCGGACGCCGTTCGAACGCGTTTACGGGCGTTCCATGTGTCCCACCGTTTTCCCCGAAAGCCATGAAGCGCGCGTTTTCCGCGATGCCGACTTTTCCTCGGCTGACTTGGCCCCTCGGCACGGTGTTTGACCCGTTTGTGGCGAGTTCGGCATCGCCCGTCGCGGCCTCCCTCAATATACCATAGGGGACGTCCCCACCTCCGGGACCACAGGGTTGGCCCTTCATAAAAATGATACGATTTTTCCCCAGCGGCAATTTGTTTTCACAGCGTGTCGGCCATTTTCGGCCATTTTGCGGACTTGACGCGGTGACTGCGGACGCCGTTCCGTGGCGTTTGGGCCCGTTCCATGTGTCCCCGTTTCCCCGAGCCGTGTAAGCATGCGTTCTCCACGATCTGCGACTTTTCCTCGGCGACATGGCCCCTCGGCTGCTTTGTTTCGACCCGTTTGTGGCCGATTCGGCATCGCCCGTGCGGCCTACCCTCAATATACAATAGGGCGTCCCCCTCACAGGACCGGGGGTTGGCCCTTCATAAAAATAATGCAGTTTTTCCCCACAAGCAGCTTGTTTTCCGCTGGCGTTTTCGGCCTGTTCCGGCCATTTTACGGACTTGACAGCGTGAGTTGCGGACGCCATTCCGTGGCGTTTACTGGGCCCGTTCAAGTGTCCCACCATTTTCCCCAGCCGTGAAGCGCACGTTCTCCGATACCGACTTTCCTCGGCTGGCCAGCACACGGTGTTTCGGCCCGTTCGGCGAGTTCGGCATCAATCCGTCGTCGTCCCCTCAATATACCGTAAAGGCGTCCCCCTCCGGACCCGGGGTTGGCCCTTCATAAAAATGGTACATTTTTTGCCACAGCAACCCGTTTTCGGCGTTTGACCACTGTTCAGCCATTTTACGGACTTGACAGCGTGACACCGGACTTCGTTTGAACGCGTTTACGGGCCGTTACAAGTGTCCCTCCGTCTTCCCGAAAGCCGTGAAAGCATGCGTTGTCACGATACCGACCTTTCCTCGGCGACTTGTTGTGGCCGCGATGATTTAGTCTGTTTTCCGCGTTTGACCTGTTTGGCGGTTCTGGAGTTCCGCCGTGACTGCCGGAAGCCGTGCAATTCGTTTGATCCGCGTTTAGGCGTTCAAGCGTCCGCGGCGTTTTCCTCGAAAGTCGTGAAGCGGCCGTTTTCCGACAATAAACTTTCATGGCGACTTGGCGTGTATGTTTGACCCTGTTTTCCGCGCGTTTCGGCCTGTTTTTCGGCGGTTTACGGACTTGGCAACATTAATTTGCGCGGCCGTGAACTTCGTTTGGTCACTTTTTGGTCGTTCAAAAGCGTCGCGTGAGCCAACGAAAGTCGTGAAGCAACCGTTTCCACGATCCCCTCAATATACCCTAGGGCCGTCCCATGTGTCCGCACCGCTTTCCCGAAAGTCTCGTGAAGCGTCGTTTTCCACGATAGCGGCTTTCATAGCGTTTGACCTGTTTTCGGCGGTTTACGGAGTTCGGCACCGTGAGCGGCGAGCCGTGGACTTCGTTTGATCCGCGTTTCGGGCGTTCCATGTGTCGCTTGCGTTTTCCTCCGAAGGTCGTAAACACCCGTTTTCACGACACCGACTTCCTCGGCAGCCCGGCC
>CM070537.1:0-73955 GCA_036346415.1 Raddia guianensis
CTTGCAGCCTAAAAGCAAGTGTTGAGAGTGGACATAATGATATGATGCGATAACTACACTCTTTGTTTCCTCAATGGATATTGTGAAATGATGCTTCCCAGGAACACTGGCATACATAGTGATACAGAAAGAGGATGAGTCTATTTGAGAATTTTTTGAGCTCACAACAAATCAAGGGTATAACAAAATATGAAATATACCCCAGAGATGCGATCAAATAAAAGAATTAGCACATCAGCGCATTATCGAACATTAGTCAACACATTCAACTTGAAATTACAGGTTAAAAGGGTCGTAAATGGTCACGCAAACATATTTTATACACTACAGATGCACAACACGTAGTTCAAAATAGGTTATGAATTTTAAGGCTTTTGACATAATGCAATGTAGCTTATATAAAATTATGAATCATAAAATTTTGAAGGTGAGAACAATTAGCTAGTGATGGTCTTAAGGCTTTGGACATTGTGCAGTCATCTTACAGTTCATTACACAAAGTGACAAATTTAATATTTAAATACAGGAAAATCCCAATTGAAAATCATCAAGAATTCCATCCAACCAGTGTAGTGTGGCGGGTTTGAATAGACTGGTCATAAGCCAAAGAGATAAAGGGTCACATACTCACGTTGCCGGGCTATGCTACAGTTCACCTACAAAACATAGTATTTGGGACAAACATATTTGACTAAAGGTTATATTAGTGAGAACATCTAGGTCTACCTAAATTAATAAATTCTTATTTGTAGAGAGCTGAAATATTCATGACAGAATAACTAACATAATGCAATGATGATGCCAGTAGTTTGATAAAAAATCAGAAACAGAAGGCATCATATTTCTACTTTCATACAAATATTTAAAAAAATCACTTAAAATCTTTGCATCAATAGAATGAACAGAAATCAAGTGATTATTGATCACTAGCTACATGTAAATATGGGAAACTTATCTAACATCCATTGTAACATGCACTTACTTCTTATTCCAGCCCTACAAAAAAAAAAAGGGAAACGAAATTAGAGACGTCAAGAGAAGAAAAAAGCTATAAGGAGGCGCCAAATGTATATTAATCCTATGGGAAATCGACCTCTTTTTAGTTAAAGTTTTCCTCAAATCCGACAGTTCCCTTTGAGGAATTTAATTGGTTAAGGTGGCGACTGAGGTGACTTACAAGATAATGGACGAAGTACCGCCATTCGTTCTCCCGATTTTCAGTTTTTTGCACCTTCACAAATCCAAAGGAAAAAGGAGAGTTTTCTCCATTAGCATCGCATCAAACATGTAACATGACACCAGGAAAATCATGATCCAATAACCATGCACTGCACATACTGGTGAACATGAATCCAACCATAAATACGAAAAGCATAAGAACCCAGCAAGGTGGCCAGCCCTGAAGAAAATCTGGAAAGGAAGCACCGAAACAAGGGTCGGCCGCAAGACAGCATGTAGCTCTGTTTGCTTCAGAGAAATGGACCGGGGCGAGTCCCGAATCGAATTCCCTAAACCCCCGGCTTCAAAACCTAAGCGCGATATGTGTGCTTTGCAAGAAGCGAAGGGGGAAACCCTAGATTGAACTGAGATCTGAGAGGGAGAAGGAAGGGGACCTTGGCCTCGTAGAGGAGGGGGCCGTGGTAGGCGAGCACCCTGTCGCCCTCCATGAAGGCCGCCGGCGAGTCCTTGTCCTTGTCCTTGCCGGCGCCGCCGCCGCTGGTGTTGGAGCTCCCGCCCATTGGAGCAACCGACCGAGGGAGAGGGAGCACCACACCAGCAACGGTCCGATCCCGCACACGACGGGCACTTTTTGTTCGTTTGGAGGGATTTGTTATTTGTCACCCTCAAAAATAAATGGCACTCCGTTTAACATAGATGGTTGCACGTTTCACTGAGATACTAATGATATTTTATCGAAACCACTTAAAACGAGTGGCAAATAACCAATTTTCCCATTTGTTAGTAGTAGAATTTCTTAAAAAGATCAGTATTGGGTGATATGCGACATTTGAAAATCTTTCATAAGCTTCCAAATTATAGGCCGTTTGATTGCTTTGACGTATCTTTTGACTATTCGTCTTATTCAAACAAATTTATAATTATAATTTATTTTTGTTATGATTTAGTCTATCATGAAAGGTACTTTAATAATGACTTAAGTTTTTTCATATTTTCACTAATTATTTGAATAAGACGAAAAAGGTCAAACGATCTATAATTTAGAACAGAGGGAGTAGAATTTTTCAATTTTTTTAGGTTGATTTCAGACTTCAGAGAGAGGTGACGAGGAACCGAGAGAGGTAAGGTACTCCCTCCATATCAAAATATTTTTCACTTTTGACTTTTGAACAAACGTTTGACCATTCGTCTTATTCAAAAAATTAGCACAAATATGTAAAAAATAAGTCATACTTAAAATATATTTAGTGATAAAACAAGTCACAATAAAATAAATGACATTTACATAATTTTTTGAATAATACGAATGGTCAAACGTTTATTTAAAAGTCAAAAGTGACAAACATTTTGATACGGAGGGACCTTATACATTTCAGCTTAGCGTAACGTAGCGTTTCACTGTAGTAAAATCTGAGAGTCTTCAAAAGGAGTTTCAAATATTGTGAAAAAATAATTAAAATAGTTTTAGGATCTTTAAAAAGACTAATAAAAACCTGAGAAAAATCAATACACAAATTATTACACCAAATAGGCTATATAAAAAATAAATTTTGCTACGATGGAACGCTAAGCTGAAAAGAACAAAGCCATTATCTCAATTTTTATTTCATTAAAAAATAATGGCAAACCATCGTGAGCACTTAAAAAAACTAACGACAACCAAGCATACGACCTAGTGTATTCGTGATTGTCGGTAAACAGAAATAATTTTCAGAGAAGAAAGTAACTTTAAAGTTTAAAGGGTTAACTGAAATTTCGAAACACATATTTTGCTCTTTAATATTTTTATGACAACTTTCTCAGCATGTGGGCCCCAAAGATCATAGGATAGGTTAAGATTGTGTAGAGAAAAATAGTAAATCATAACATTACTGTTCACGTACGTTGTTCATGTGCGAACAGTAACATGTGGGGGGTAGCCTATGTTCATTATCCTAATGTAATCCCTTTCAGAAATAGCAACCAACATAGTATATTCTCCGCATGTTGTTGTTCATGAACAGTAATTTTAGGATCTACTATTTTCACATATCCAATCTTAACCTATCATATGCCCGTTGGGGCCCACATGAACATAATGGAGAGGTGTTTTCATTAACAGAAGTTGGCCGCCGTAATTTTTAGTGTAGACGGTGTAGGTGTTCCCCATGAGGCTTAGGCATATTTAATTGTAACACTTTTTTGCAACTTTTTACGTCTCAACACTATTTTACCTACTTAGTGATATGTTTGTATAATATACAAGGGTATTTTCCTTTCACAATGATAAAAGTTTTAAGAAACAAGCTAAATGGTTTAAATGGGTGTGAGTGGCAAATGTTAAAGGAGAAGTTCATTTGAGCGGCAAACATTAGGTTAAAATGAATAATAGATTTCAAATGTGAGTATCCAATATATAAAATTTTCTTGAAAACAATGGCAGTTTTTGTTTAAGTTATATAAAATTTCAACAAAAAATATAAGGGATGTGCTATTGTGCAGGCGCCTGGACTTTAGTACTTTTTTTGCAAGCGCATCATGCAACAATAGTTTTTCATGCGGTCCCCCATGCAACAGTCCCTCTCTCTTGCCTGCAGAATTTTTTTCCACCATTTTAAAAATGTTTCTTCCAGTTAATAAAAAGGTGGAAAAACAGTACAAATTTACTGGAACTTTTAGTGTCCGCACGATTTCACAATTTGCACGTAGGACGACGATCGTCAGCGACGCCACACACAACGTGCAAACAACACTCGCGATAAAAAGTTTCACCTTCTCACAACACATCTTCCTGTGAATGAAAATGTGGAAAAATAGTACAAACTTATTGGAACTTTTAGCGACTGCACGAAATTGCAAATTTCAAGCGCTTGCGAAATAGCAATAGCGGAAATATAATGTCATATGCATTCCTTTCCTTCTATTTTGTATTTTCGTGGTTACAATATAATCTCTTGCAATTTTTTTTAAAAAATACTAATGAGAAATACTAAAAATAAACTAAAATTAGTTAATATATTTAAAGTTTTCAATATTATTGAGGATTTTACAAATAAACTTTTTGGATCAGAGTCATCCAACAAGACGTCTACAATGGGCACCGAACTAAACTAACGTCAAACCTACTTAAGTTCGAGCCATTTTCTCCTTGGGGAGGGTTGAATACATTGCGCGCGTGATCAATTTTTTAGTTGGATTCGTATTGTTCATTGGCAAGATTTGTTCCCACATCACCAATTTTGCTTTCAATACGTGCCCAATTCATTGGTTGAGTAATATTTAACCATTCATTGGTCATGCCAACTATTTGTAAAATTTTCATGACAAATATAGCTATCAATCAAACATACCGTAATTCTCGTTTGCACTCATCCCCCTACTTAGTTTTATCTGATGTGTGGAACTACTCCCCTCCGCTACTGTGGAGTGGAGACACTGAATTGGCTAATTTATCTAATATACATTGTACATGTCGCGACCCTGGCTTCACCAGGATCCACTTATGATCGATTGCTAGTCCCAGAGATCAATTGTCGAACATCATTACACAATCACATTTAACTATGAAAATAACATATTAATGCAAAAGTAATTTAGCACAACCACTTATTAGAATAGTTTGATTAATATCATATAATATACTCCCTTCGGTATAGGAATAATAGATGTTTAAGCTCTTTGCATGAAGTGCAAAATTAGTAGTCGTTTAACCAGGGACCTATTGAATGCAAAAGGAGGGCTCTAACCAATTGCACTGCATGCATGTTGTGACTAGAAGAAGCTACCGCATATTAATAAGGAGTAGTAAACATGTCTTGGTACGCTAAACGTTGCCTAAAACGTCTATTATTTGGAAACTAGAGGGAGTAGTTCAGAGTGCGGAAATCCAGATAAATGCAACGGAATAAAGTATGACGATGCTCTAATTCAACCCTCGAGCGAAAGCTAATCCTGGTTGAAATCCGGTACAGAATCCTCCTGATCCTGCAGGCAAACCAGATACGAATCTTCTCCTGAATACAAATATATGTGTGGTTTGTATAATGAATACACGGCTACCCAGCAAGAATCCTTAAAATGAATGCAATGGTATAAACAAGAACAGAATGGCTAATTTGCATAAACTATTCTAATCAAGTTAATTAAAGTATTGTAAAAGCATTTGTAGAACAATTAATAATGAATAGATTCCAAAAGTAACACACAGAGCTCGGCTTCCAAAACCCCTCTGCAGAACAGCACAAGTCTCGAATAACTCAAACAAAACCAACCCAAGGAATTGCTTACAAGAGAGCTCTTTGGTATTTTGGCTGAGGCGTTATGTCATTAATTAGCTATACTTTAACGTGAGGCGCTAACGGAGTTGGGTGAGGGCAACGGAGTGGTAGAAAAAGGAGAAGTGGAACCTTTCGATGGTATTAAAGTGAACTAGGTTCTTTCAGTGGTATAAACCTAAACTTTGGATCTTTTGGTGGTATGAGACCAATTTTGCCTAGAAATGAGGTTTTAAACTAGCGCCCGCAAAGTGTTCGAGGAATTGGTTACAAGAGAGCTCATTGGTATTTTGGCTAAGGAGAGAAGTTGGCTTGGGTGAGAGCATCATTGCGATCATAAAAATCGAGTTGGCTCCATTTACCCCCTCTCTGTAGCCATAGCTTGAGTCCTCAATCACTTTCGTGGGTGATCAGCCGCATATGTTGTTATCACCAAATAAAATCCGTCGGCTATCACTTGACTATTATGGGCAAGAAAAATTGAGCACGATGTCATCGTTGGTCACTGCTCATGTTCGATCCCTTGCCATATTTGAGAGTTCTATAAAAACGATTCCTATTTCAGGCATGCGTGCTTTGAGAGCTCTAGATATAGAGAACAGTAAGTTGGAAATTTCTAATCTCACAAATATTGGGGAACTAGTTCAATTGAGGTATCTACGGATTCAAGCAGAAAAAATTACAGATTTTCCGAAAGAAATAGGTGAACTGCAATATTTAGAAACATTGGATCTTCATTTTACTCGTGTAAGGACATTGCCTACAAGCATTATTAAGCTATGTCGATTGAAATGGTTACATAATTATAGTGCAGAATTGCGATGGGATTCTGCAATGGGTTGGGAAGCATGCATCTTCTTGAGGAACTATCAGGGGTACGTGTGTGCAACAGTAGCTCACTAAATTCTTTACGAGAGTTGGGCAATTTGACCAAACTGAGAACTCTTCAGCTTGGCTGGTGCGTCAGTGGCACGCACAGTGATAAAACGATGAATTCTCACGTCCTGTCTTCCTCTCTTGGCAAATTACTTGGTTCCAACCTTCCATTTCTGAACATTTTGGGGGCTTATGATCCTGCTAGCATCACAATCGACTCTTGGTCGCCACCTAGCCATCTCCTCTGGGAGTTAAGCATGATGGCTTCCAGTTTCTATGGAATACCAGAGTGGATAGCCGCCCTGGTCAACCTCAACATGTTACACATCAGGGTTAATCAAGTGACGCAAGGAATGCTCCGGACCGTTGGGGACTTGCTCACATTGCTCTGTTTGCACCTAGAATCGACAGCAGATCACCACACGGAGAGGCTCATCATATGCAACAACAGATTCAAACGTCTAAAGGTATTCCACATCTCGGCTGAGACCGTGAGTTTGGCGTTCGAAGCTGGAGCCATGCCAAAGCTTGAAGAACTCCGGGTTGGCATCATCAGGGCACGCGAGGAACCCACCACCTCTCTGCCCTCAGGGACCTCAATGTCTTCATTAACTGTGATGGTGCGAGGGCCGAGGATGTGGAGGAGTGGGAGGCTATTTTCACGAAAGCAGCCAGCCTACTCCCCAACCGGCCAAAGCCTGTGTTCAGCAGGTTTGGTGAAGATGGGATGATACATGATAATCCAAGTTTGGAGGATGAAATCATCACCGGAAACTTAGAAGCCCAGCCTAGTGGTTGACCTTGATCGGTGCAGCTAATTAAGGTATTGTTGATTACTTAATTGTATATATGCCAGTTGCCAATCTAGTCCCCTCAGACACTTCTTTTCTATGGACAGTATTATATATTGGAATATTTTGCCGTCTTTCTCCATCATTTTGAGCTTTTAGGAGAAATGGTCGGCATGTTCAACTTAATATGGTTTCTAAGTCAAGAGATCAGGAGTTCGAGACTTAGATAATACATTGTTAAAAATAATATTTGCAACCGCTAGCATAGAAAACCTAATCATAGACGGTTCGAAAACTTCATCACAAACAATTTTTGAACCTTTTGCTAAAAAAATTAATTTTTGAACCTTCAATGATTACGTGATAATGATAATGGAGATTTTCATAGACAATTTTAAACCACCAGTAAAAATTGATGTTGCAGGTGGTTCGAATTGGAGCCATCTGTGAAAAATCAAAATCATAGGCAGTTCTGAGTTGGAACTGCCTGTGATGTGTAGTTTTAAAATTAATAATAAAAAAGGACAGCCCTAAGTGTCAGGTTAATGTATCGAGGATCAGTTAAGCGTTTGGGCAACAGATACATCTACAAGTCCAAGTGTTCGACCATATGGACAACAGTCGGGCGAACTCCTTCCAGCAAGGCACGGGCCTTTTCCTCGGTGCATGCAAATCCTTTCTTTGCAGCCTTGTAGTCTAGGCGGGGAAAGTTTGACTTCGCGATTGCGAGGCCTTGGCTAGTGCATGTTATTGCTGCCTCCGCGTGAAGACCTTGATCCGCGCAGGAATATCATCGAGGCGGGCCACGAGGATGTCGGAATCAGTCGGCAGCTCTTCTTCAGGGTAAAGGCATTGGAGCGTTGGAGCTATTCCTACTAGAGCACGTCGGCGAAGCTCGTAGGCGGTTTTTACTTCTTCGTCAAGAACTTGGTATTGTGCCTTGGTCTTCTGCCGATACTCTGTACAACCAATCAGGCGTGACAAATTAGTCGGACTTTAGTGGGGCTGAGCCAGGGAGAGTCAATGGCGGAAAGGTACCTTCCAGCTCTTTAGCCAGTTTCTCGGCTTGAGTGTTGGCTCGGAAGACTTCATCCTCCAAGGCCTTCTGCCTCGCCTCCGATGTTTCCTCTAGAGCTTTTTGCCTCGTCTCCAGTGCTACATTCAAAGGCAGGTCTCAGAGACTATCATCTAAGAGTATTCTTTCTGTAAAGGTTTAGCGCCATTCAGGATCCATACCTCGGATGGTGTTGGACTCTTCCACGTGGAGGAATCGGAGTTTGGCGACCTCTCGTTGGAGTTTTTCGATCCGGCCGCGGTATTGCGACTTAAATGCATATAGAGCAATGTCAAACTCATCGCGAGACTTCAGCTCGCCTACTGTTTTCTACATGCACACGGATTTCTGCCTTGACCTCTCTTTCATGCGCTGCATGGAGAAGGGAGGGAGATTAGCGGGATTCCCTCGTGCAAAGCAAGGATTCAAGGCATGGAAAGGCTTTACCCTGTATATCTCGGCCTAAGCTATTGCCATATTGTCTAGTACTTCCCATTCTTCGGCTTCCTTCCTGTCGTCGACCTCTTAGCCCTCCATCTCCTTCCTCCATTTCAGTCGAAGGGGTGGAGTGTGAGCTTTGGCGGAGGGCCGAGGAATCTCCTTGATTTTTGGTTTCGAGCTCCCTAGAGCTGGGACTGGGATTTTCCCCTTCGCCGGTGAGGATTGGCGAGTGGCAGAAGACGGACCGGAGTCTTGGCGAGGTGCGGCGTGCCGAGTTGAGTCCTCTTCTGATCGGGGCTCGGCTTGGTGATCGGACCCTCGAGGCGCCGAGGCTAGCACTTCGCTGCCATGCGAGCTTGGCGGTTCGTCATCATCTTCGACAGGTTTTTTGAAAGAATTTGAAGACTTTTCAAGACACAAATTCCTTACAAGTCGTGAAGGAAAAATGTCGTGAGGGAAAACCTTTGCGATGACATAAACTTGAATCCAAATCGGACGCCCGAATCACTCGGGCAAGAGCCGGAGGGCTTCTCCGTCCCTGACGCGGCCGCTGGGCCAGTGGATTGGGGAGATGGAGGGCTTCGTGGCTGCTTTGCCGGAGCCAAAGGCGACCTCGTTGCTGGGCGGCGGCGGCGTGTTGACGTCAAATAAACGTCAATTTTACACGTCAACATATTCCGGAATTTCGGTATTTCGGAGGGAAAATCAAAGTTTATACTAATATTTTATTTATTCTAATAAAGTTCCATAAGTTTTGGTGAATTGTGGGTCTACAGGTACAAAATGGAAAAAACAAGAGCCAGACCGGGCAAAATGCTAGACCGGTCGACCCACCCAACGCCGGCCGACCTGGCCACGTCACCAATCCAGTTCTGCTTTCTCCCTAGTGGCATAAAAACACAAAATGAGAACATCTAAACCATCCACTGCCGTCGGTTTGATCGAATGGACACGGTTGCTTCACAAATAAGCATAGGATTCCCTTGGATTTCTTTCTTGCGCAAGTCCACTTGATCCATCGGCTTAAGGGGTTAATCTACACCATCAAAGGAGTATCCTAGAAAAAATCCACGGCCGAGAGGTGAAGAAGGTGAGTCGGCCGACCCACCCTAGGCCGGCCGACCCACTCTTGAATCTTCAGCCCCTTTGGATTCCCCTTTGGAGGAGGGTTGCATGACATGTGTCCCTACACGTGGAGCACCCCGGTTGGCTGTGGAACACTATAAAAGGACCCCTACACCTCACTTGTAACACAACACACAACACAACACATTTTCATTCCACTTATTAGAGTAGCTCTTAGTTAGTAGAAGTTGGGAGTTAGAGTCAAGTTGGGCTGAAGCTCGGAGTTCCGAAAGTGTCTTCGGGAATTCGGGTAATAGCTCTTGTACCCTTTCCTAATTGTTTCAATTAGTGAGATCACTTCATTCATTGCTTATGTGTTGAACTTTATTTGAGCTGAGTATATCTACATAAATGAGTTGTGTAGATTTGCCTTACCAGTAACTTGTATTCGTCTGTAATCAGTTTAGATTCTCACTCATATACTGTTAGAGCCAGAAATTGAACCTAGATCAACTTCTTTTTGGTACTGAGGAAGATTGATTAGAAATAGTAGCAGACATGGTGTCTGAGACTAGGACTAACTCGGTTTACACCCGAGCCCACGTATATATGGTAGGTGGTAGGTGGTGACAGCCCTATCCATCCGTAGATACTAAGTATCTTGTGCGTAACCCATAGCGTCCGGCTTTGGACCAGTAGAGCCCAATCGGAATAATCATAACCATTCGGGATTCCAATTCAGGATAGCGGGTGGTAGTGAATGTCCGAGCTCCGACGACGAATATCAAGTCAACCACTGATAGAACACCCTAAGCTCGCTCAGTAAACTGAATCACACGATTTTGTGAACTTATTAAACTTGTCTCGTTGTCCTCCCAACTGTCTATCTACCTAGAGTAACTTTCTCTTTATTTTTGTGAATATTTATCGTGTGAGTGTGAGTGTTCCCGGTCTTTTAATTTATCCTAACCCCCGTTACCTAGACTGGCTGGTATTTTAAATAATTAAGATATAGAGGTTTATCTCTTTAAACCCTCGTTCCCTGTGGATTCGATAACTCTAGGAATACTCCTGGTGAAAACTACGAGCGATATCCGTCCGCTTGCAAATTAATTTCTTTGAGCGTAAATATCGCCAACAAGTTTTCTGGCGCTGTTGCCGGGGAACGAAGCGGTTTCTCAAAAAGAGATAAAAAAATATTTTTCAAAACCTACATCTAAATTTTTTTATTTACCAGCCTAATTTAACGGGTATTATCCTGCTCCGTCTTTGTTCTGTGGAACTGGCAGAGCGGAGGATGACCGGTTTTGATCTCCCAGAAAACATTCGACAAAATCCGGAGTCATGGTGCGAAGGACAAGTCCTCGAGTCCTACCTCCGCAAATCCGTGTCTCTGAGTTATCAAACTTCACGAGCAATCCTTTCCTCGTCACCGAGACACCTTCATCATCGATGGCTGCCAAGAAGATCATTCTTGAATTCTCAGCCCCGTCAAGCACCAATGTACCCACAGGACCTGCCACCAATGTGGGTGACGGTGGTTTCGAGCTGAAACCAGCTCTTGTCAACATGGTTCAGGCGAGCCCCCTTTTGTGGCAAGCAAACGGAGGATGCCAATGCACATCTACAACATTTCCTAGAAATCTGTAGTACCTTCACCATCAAGGGTGCAACTCCTGACGCTGTCCGGCTATGCCTATTTCCATTCTCATTGATCGGGAAGGCAAAACAATGGTTTTATGCCAACGAAGATGTAGTCTCAACTTGGGAGAAGTGCTCCAATGCCTTCCTCACCAAGTATTTTCCTCTGGGCAAAACCAATGCCCTGCGGAACAAGATTTTCGCATTCCAGCAACACACGGACGAGTCCATTATGGATGCCTGGGAGCGACTACAAGAATATATACTGGATTGCCCCCACCATGGGATGCAACACTAGTTTATCATTTAGAGCTTCTATCATGGGCTGAACCGTACTGCCCAAGAGCACCTCGATGCTGCTTTTGGAGGAGCTTTCTTTTCACTCAGTGTGAGTGCTGCCCGCACTCTTATTGAGAAGGTGGTCTCAAGCCAGGGCTGGAACGATGAGCGTTCGCAGCCGCGAACTCGAGGAGTCCACCAGATCGACGATATGGATATGCTCGTGGCCAAGATGGACTTATTAATTAAGAAGCTGGAAGCGCCGAATCAAACCGTCCAGGTGCTCTAATATCGCATGACTTGCGAGGTTTGCGCGAGCCTTGGAAACTCTGGAGACAACTGCACTGAAACTCGACCGAAGGACGCAAACTTCATCAACAATGGGTTCTGACCTCAATCCAACTACACTTTGGGTTGGAATTCGAGGTCGAACTTCTGCACCGACAACCGTCTTCAAGGAAGTAACAATGGCAATTTCAATCACAATAAATCTCCTCTAGATGATAATGCTGAACAAAAAGTGAATGATAGCATTAGTAGAAAATTTCTTGCTAATGATAAAATTCTGGAGAGCATCAATTCACAACTAGAAGGATTTGCAACTGCCATGAAAAGTCAAATGAGCTTCAATAAAATGTTAGAAACTCAAATTGCTCAATTGGCTGCTTCCATCCCTATATTTGCTTCGGGAAAGCTCCTGGGACAGCCAGAGGCTCCCCCGAAAGAAAATGTTAATGCGGTCGCAACCTGATCGGGTAAAACTACCTGAGACCCACCGCAAACTAACACTGTAGGGAATGAGGATGATATCTCCGACGAGGAACAGGAGAAAGGTGAGAATGATGAAGGGCCAAGAGAGGAGCTGCCGAAGACGACGAGAAGTGAAGCGTGGACCAAGCCAAGTCCCACTGAATTCACTGAGACGCAACTGCTACCCTTCCCACGTCGCCAATGCAAGTCAACTACGAACGCGCAGTTTGGCAAGTTCGTTGAGGTAATCAAGAAATTATATGTCAACATACCATTGCTAGATGCGATGCAGGTACGGACATATGCCAAGTACCTGAAGGACATCCTCAACAAGTAGCATCCGTTGCCGACGTCTGAAGTCATTAAATTGACTGAGGAGTGCAGTGCGGTGATTTTGAACACTCTCCCTGAGAAGAAGAAGGATCCTGGCTAGCCGACCATCTCATGCTCCATTGGTGCACAACACTTTGAGCGTGCTCTATGCGACCTCGGAGCTAGTGTCAGCATCATGCCCAAGGTAATTTATGAAAGATTGAATCATTCTACCTTGTCGCCTACTGGCATGACCCTGCAGCTGGTGGATCAATCGATTCGCCATCCAATTATAGTCGTGGAGGACATACTGGTGAAAATTCGAAATTTCCCGGTACCCGTGGATTTCGTGGTGCTGGACATGGAAGTAGACACCAAGACGCCCCTCATTCTTGGGAGGCCATTCTTAAGCACGGCAAATGCGACGATCGATGTTGGTGCTGGAGAAATTCAGCTCAACATTAATGGCCGAGATGAAACATTCAACTTCAGGCCAAGAGCTGAGCAATGCTCGCAGGTACGCACATTTTATGATAAGAATCCAAAACCTGTGCGGGAGAAAACAAGGGCTATACCAAGACCTCAAGTGGATAGCCTCATTGCTGCGATGATGAGTACCCTCCAATTGTTGGATGAGCCATTGCGTCGTCCATATTGGAAGGGGAAGGAGAACAAGGGGAAATCCAAGCCCGTCGGAAGAAACATGCGGTCGAGAAATCGAGCAGCAAGGGAAGATCAACGCCACTCAAAATCTCGAATCAAACAAGTGTGGCGTGAAGAAAGAATTTAACTGCCGCAGCAATCTGCGCATTCAGAATCCAATTCAAGACAATCGAAGGTTGGATGCGGTCCGACTCGTCGATCGCGAAAATAAAATTCGAGCCTTCACCTAAGGTGCCGGAAGTTTATCTTGCATTCATATTTATTTTTCTTGCATTTTTCACAGCATATTTAATTTTTACCATGCATTTATCCTGCCTATAAAAATACAAAAATCTCAAAAAAAATAATTTGATGAAAAAGTGGGGCCGGCCGACCCCACCTAGGCCGGCCAACCCATTTCTTTCAGCCAACTACCTCCCCAAGTGGGTGGGTCTTTTCACCACTCTCAACCACTCATTTTCCACTACACCCACCACTCTATCCGTATAGACACTAGGTAGGATAATTTGTTTTCCTTAATCATGCATTTAATCCCATGTTTATCACTAATCATGCATTAAGAAAATCTATAAATACGGGAGTGACCTATAGGTTGAGATCACATCCCTACAGTGATTGCATGATCTCGCCTGCAGCTCTCCTCTGCACTGCATATTTGCTTTCATCTGCACGCATACTGTCAACTAAAACTTGAGCAAAAATAATTTTTGTGGTGGCAAAGAACTGCTAATTGTGGCGACTAATTTTGGACGACTAACCCGTAAATACTTTCGTATATCCTTCGGGTATTTGTTCGTCCTAACCCTTGCAGGAAAAATGTCATCATGGTATGGTAAGTTTGATCGCACCATCGCTAAGGGAGTGAAGGGCGTCCACAAACGATTCAGCTTGTCCAGCTCGGACCGGACTCATACTCCGACCGAGGTCGTGGAGAGCCAGTCTGGGGATCAATGTCCGTGGATTCCTGATTTTCGGGGTACCACAACGAATATTCTGAAGCCCCAACAACCTCAGGGGCTGGCCCAGCCCCGGGGATGAGGATTTTGGTGTCGGAGGAGCAAATTGTTCTATATACCGACCGAGAGCGGCAAGTCTTTGAAGCGCTGAGGCGCCGGTCTTTTCAGCGCACACGAACTTACGACCCAATGCTACTGATCAAGACCAGCCTTCTGGATGAATTCAACGAAGCCTTCCGAGCCGTCGGATGGGAAAATTTCGCGCCCATCGTCGAAAAAGGTTCGCGCCTTTTAACCGTTGAATTTCTTAGTACTTTACGTATTTTTTATGGTGGGAATAGATACTATTTTAGGCTCTTTAATGAAGAATTTGAATGCTCTTTAAAGAACCGGACTAGACATCTAGGCTTTTCCATCTTGTGTAGAGTTACTCCTGATAGGTTAGCTGGATTTGATCGCGATGAGTTCTGAAAATCTATTTCTGGCAAAGGGTATAACAGCACTAGCAAACCTCATATGAACGATATTCACAACCCCACACTTAGGTTCATGCATAGGTGGCTAGCAATGGTAGTTAACTCTAGGCTAGACATGCGCACTGTGCGCCTTGACGAGCTGCAGTACCTGTTTGCAATGGTCAATAAAAAGCCTGTCAACCCGACAACAAATATGGTAGCTCACTGGGTAGAGATGATTAACCAAAAGGAGGATATTGACTGCACGTCCCTAATCACCCGCATTGCGAAGGGTATGAGACTGTTAGAACATTATGAATTGGCCTTTCTAGACACACAATTCCAAACAATAGGAAAGGACCATTTCATCCAAGGCCACATCCTTCGGGTTGATGAGTCGGACGCTCATTTCATGAGATTTCAGAGCACCGCCGTTGAGATCTGTTTGCCTAATCCAAGGCCCGGAATCTACAGAGCCTAGACGCTGACCATCGATTTTAGAGCCCTGAAATTCCATAGGCATAGTGTCTCTGGCCTTGTGACACGCAGCCGCGCACGCCAGCAGCGAGAGCAGCCTGAGCCCAGTGAGCCCCACCACGATCAGTGGACGGGAGCAGCTGCGACCCCTCAGCACTCCGATTATAGTGCGGGTTGGGATCAATGGAACCCATTCGCCTTTGCTACACATGAGTACAGAGGTTGGGGCATGCACAACTTTGAGGCAGGTAGCTCACGGCAGTATGATGCCGGATGGACCCACTCACCTCGTGAACAAGGACCTGAGATAGGACGGGGAGGACCGTCATCGGCCCGCTACCCTTCCTACTTCAAGCCCTTTGCACAGGACGTCCATGCCTTAGGACAGAGAATGGATACCTTAGTTGATGACATGGGCCATGTACACCAAACGTTGGCCCATCACACTAGGTACCACGAGGACATCACCCGTGACCTTAGAGCCAACACCACCGCATGCCCTTGCGGCATGGTTCCAGTATATTAAGTTTGACCCTCCGGCTCAATAGGTGTGTCCTGCTCTCTGTCACTGCCTGCTGTTGTTGCCTTACCTTGCCCTGCTAGTACCCTGCCGGATGAGTTCCTAGTTTTTCTCGCCTTCGTTGCTTTGCCCTGCCAAAAATCTCATTTTGCCTTGCCTCACATGTGAATAAATTTAGCTTTGTTCTTAGTTAATAGTATGCCTCATAAAAAAATCATAAAATTCAAAATTATAAAAATTTGCAAAATATAAAAATACCAAAAATTTCCCTTTGAATAAAATGTATAAATGTTGATTTTTCCTAGAAAGGATATGATGAACATTGCTCTATTATTGTGATATAAATGCTGAGTATACAATTTAGTACTCTCATTTTAGGTTTGATAATTATTGGTATCAGTAGTCATCCTGCTTAATCTTGCTCATCGAGTGTTGACATTATTGAACCAATTCTAAGTTGTCGAGGGATATGATATAACAGAGATAAAGACCTAGTTACTTATGCCCCTACTAAGGCATAGTCTCGGAATTTATTTTGAGAAGAGAAAATTATCTTGAGTTCCTCATTAGACTTTTTCATCCTACCCGAGCCAAAAATGCCAAATAAATTCAAAGCTTTCACTTAGCCACTTTGGTTGTGTTGAGTTTTGTCAAAAGTAAATCATTAGGAATTAGTGCTCTTCAAAGCTGGTCATTTCCTTTTGCGTACCTTTTGATTGCTAGCCTCTCGTATCTGGTAATGCTGAATTCCACATTGGGATACGGCATACATCTCACCCAGATATTCCTGCCTACAAAAATAAGCCAAGTTCTTTTTTCGTGAGTCCACCATATATCTACCTATTTGGTCTCCCAAAAAGACTTCCAAAATAATAAAAGATTTATTCCTCAAAATTATAGAAAAATTGAGGCAAACAAACAAATGAAAAGAAAAGATGAAGAGAGAACCATCATCTCCTTCTATCTTCATCAAAAAAAAAATGCCTCTCAAAATTCTAGATTGAGGAATGATCTCAAATCAAATAAAGAGGTCAAATAGACCTTTCTATAAACATAAGATCCGATGGGGCGGACTCATTAGTACCCCTCATCACTTGTACTTGTTTTTCTTCATTCCTTTGGCGTGAGTTCATTCTCTCCCTCATTCCCTAGATGTATTTATTCTAATGACCAGATTGTGAAGTAGTACAAAATTCCCTAGGATCTATTTTTGATTTTACAACATTATACAACCTAAGTAGGCCTCATTTCCATGAGCTCCACATAAATAGGAGGAAAGAAGGCCATTAACAAAAAAGCCTGGGTGAGGATCAAATACCACCGAGAGATCTGAGAGTAATAATGAGGAACAAACATTTTGAAAAGAAAAACCCTGAGACATAGCTTGAAAAGGGCTGAGTTGACAAAATTCTATCAAAGTTATTATATCTTTCAACCGCTAAAAGAAAAGGGGAGATTTTGAAAACCTCGTGAGTTTGATGAAAGTTGAGGTACACTTGTACGAGTTTTTGTCAACAAATAATGTGGTACAACTTTGTATGCTTAGTATTTATTGAATAGTGATATTGATGCAATCCTGATCCACCGGGTTCTCATTTGAGCTCTTTGCTCAAGGACGAGCAAAAGTTCAAGTTGGGGGGGGGGGGTGTTGACGTCAAATAAACGCCAATTTTGCAAGTCAACATATTCCGGAATTCCGGCATTACGGAGGGAAAATCAAGGTTTATACTAACATTTTATTTATTCTAATAAAGTTCCACAAGTTTTGGTGAGTTGTGGGTCTACAAGTACAAAATGGGAAAAACCAGAGCCAGACCGAGCAAAATGCTAGGTCGGCCGACCCACCCTAGGCCGGCCGACCTGGCCACGTCACCAATCCGGTTCTGCTTTCTCCCAATTGGCATAAAAACACAAAATGAGAACATCTAGACCATCCACTGCCGTCGGTTTGATCGAATGGACACGGTTTCTTCACAATTGAGTATAGGATTTCCTTGGATTCCTTTCTTGCGCAAGTCCACTTGATCCACCGGCTTAAGGGGTTAATCTACACCATCAAGGGAGTATCCTAGAAGAAATCCACGGGCAAGAGGTGAAGAAGGTGGGTCGGCCGACCCACCCTAGGCCGGCCGACCCACTCTTGAGCCCCTTTGTATTGCCCTTTGGAGGAGGGTTGCATGACATGTGTCCCTACACGTGGAGCACCCCGGTTGGCTGCGGAACACTATAAAAGGACCCCTACACCTCACTTGTAACACAACACACAACACAACACATTTTCATTCCACTTATTAGAGTAGCTCTTAGTTAGTAGAAGTTGGGAGTTAGAGTCAAGTCGGGCTGAAACTCGGAGTTTCGGAAGTGTCTTCGGGAATTCGGGTAATAGCTCTTGTACCCTTTCCTAGTTGTTTCAATTAGTGAGATCACTTCATTCATTGCTTATGTGTTGAACTTTATTTGAGCTAAGTATATCTACATAAATGAGTTGTCTAGATTTGCCTTACCGGTAACTTGTATTCGTCTGGAATCAGTTTAGGTTCTCACTCATATACTGTTAGAGCCAAGAATTGAACCTAGATCAACTTTTTTTTGGTACTGAGGAAGATTGATTAAAAATAGTAGCAGACGTGGTGTTTGAGCCCAGGACTAACTCGGTTTACACCCGGGCCCACGTATATGTGGTAGGTGGTAGGTGGTGACAGCCCTATCCATCCGTAGATACTAAGTATCTTGTGCGTAACCCACAGCGTCCGGCTTTGGACCAGTAGAGCCCAATCGGAATAATCTTAACCATTCGAATTCCAATTCAGGATAGCGGGTGGTAGTGAATGTCCGAGCTTCGACGACGAATATCAAGTGAACCACTGATAGAATACCCCAGGCTCGCTCAGTAAACTGAATCACACGATTTTGTGAACTTATTAAACTTGTCTCGTCCTCCCAACTGTCTTTCTAGCTAGAGTAACTTTCTCTTTATTTGTGTGAATATTTATCGTGTGTGTGTGAGTGTTTCCGGTCTTTTCATTTATCCTAACACCCATTACCTAGACTGGCTGGTATTTTAAATAATTAAGATATAGAGGTTTATCTCTTTAAACCCTCGTTCCTTGTGGATTCGATAACTCTAGGAATACCCCTGGTGAAAACTACAAGCGATATCCGTCTGCTTGCGGATTAATTTCTTTGAGCGTAAATATCGCCAACATGGCGCTGGAGCGGGACGTTGTCTTCATCGTCATCTTCGTCCGAGTCCCCCGAAGTGACCCCTTTGCCTTTCTTGGCTGGAGGAGCACTAATCGAGTCCCCCGCGCGACGCTTGCGCGGTTCATCGTTGTGGTGTGGGGCTTCTGGGACTGGATATGTGGAGAAGAAGGCCGCGCGTCCCTGCATATGTATCAGATTAGAATCAATTCCAGTATCGTCCCAATAACCGCGTTGAGCTGAGAAGGATCTTTCCCTTACCGCTGGTGGAGGATATGACAGGCGGTATGCCGCCGGGCAGTCTGTGTGGACTATTTCCGAGCCAGGAGCGAAGAGTTCAGCCACTCGGCTGGCTGTGTCCTTCTACGAAATCGGGTCCTCAGTTTCCCAAGTGGCGTCTTGCGGCCCCGAGTACTCGAAGGCGAGATGCACCCTCTCCTTGATGGGCTGGACACGGCGCTAAGTGTAGTTCCAGACTACGCCGACGCCAGTCAGCCCGGCAGATTTCAATCTGTGGAGAAGAACAAGAAGTTCCTGTACTTGGCTTCCCTCGCCATCGGCGACAGGAGAAGACTAGGAGGGACAGACTGTGGGGCACTCTCCGGAGAAGGAAGGAAGGGCTGGAGGAGAATTGGCACAGTAGAACCATTCCGAGTGCCAACCCTTGTTAGAGGGTCTCAAGGGAAGATCAAAATAATATTTTCGGGCCTCTTCCCGCAATTGAAATCCCGCGCCGCCGGCGGCTTTGGGAAAGTTCTTGTTGGGAAAAGGTTTGAGGAGGTAAAGATATCTGAAGAGGTTGAAATGAGGAGCAATCCCCAAATAAACCTCATAGATATGGATAAAAATTGCAATTTGGAAGATGGAGTTGGGGTTCAGATGAGAAACCTCGATCCCGTAGAAGTGAAGTAATCCTCGGAAGAAAGGAGAGTAAGGAAGGCCGAAGCTGCGGAGGAAGAAAGATTCGAAGACCACTACCTCATCGGAGCGAGGGGTGGGGCAGGTTTCACCGGCGGCGGCGCGCCATGACGCAAACTCCTCGGAGGGGAGCACGCCGATGGAGACCAGCTTCTGTAGCCTCCGCTCGGTCATGATGGACTTCATCCACTCTTTGCCATTCTTTGCAACCTTCGGGGTGGTAGGAGATGGTGGAGCCATTGCGGATCAGAGACGGTGGCGGCGGAGGTCGTGACGGAAAAGAACCCTAGCGTCGGAGTTTGCTGGGAAGAGACTTTCAGACTGGCGCGAAAAGAGAGCGAGGTGAACTAGTTTCGTTCCCCTGTTCCTAATTTATCGCAACGGGCAGTGTTTCGCATTCTGGGCGGGGCCTTAGTCTAACGTGGGATGTGGCCTTTTCGAGGAGGGCTCGGATAACCATTCGGGTGGCTGAGTGATTCTTCTTGAGAGGTCCGTGTAAGCGCTGGACGCCGGTCTGGGAGCGTGCCATCCTAACTACTCGGATGAAGCGATGTTAATGCGGATTCAAGATTAAAGTAAAACGAGATATGCGGATTCTCAAAAGGATTTCCATTAAAAGGCTCTTAGGCCTGATTACATAATTCCGCGGCACAGCACATCGAGTTAGGGCTCGTCGCTGGCTTGCGGGGATGCAAAAGAAAGGTAAATTACTCCCCCGATGGCCACTTCATGTCGAGGATGGAGAAGACGAGAGCGTCCTTCAATGGAGTGCGCACCGCGTAGAGTCTCGGATGGCCGCTGACAAGGATTCTGATGGCTCTCTGAGCGGTCTGTTTTGCGAAGTCCTCCCGCCAGCACTGCCATTCTGCGGCCACAACGGCTCTTGCGGCGGTAAGGTGAGCATGCTCCTCGGTGCACGCGGTTGCCCATGGATCCGCCATTGTTTTCGAGGAAGGAGGAGGTGGAGTTTCTAGGTTTCGCTGAGAAGAGAAGATGACTCGAAAACTCGCTGGCTGGATGTGAAGTAGTACATTGCCCCTGGGATTTCTTTTATACACAGAGAAAGTTCAAAGGGCACACCTTGTAATCCATTTCAAACACAGTAAAACCATCATACCGATGGGACGGAAGTGGATACGGATACATTTTTCGGCGGAAACGCGTGTCGTTCCGGCTGTGTGAGAAAAGGACGCGAAAACGCTTCGCCTCCCCCTAATTGGGCTTGGTCTAAAATTGCAAAGGGCAATCCCCTTAACAAGCTTTCTTAACACGCCGCTAATGGTGGGAATGTGTTAGAATCGAGCCTAATTCGGCCTCGGTACACCCTGGAGGGCATATGACCGGATGCGCCAAAATTAAAAGTATTTCACGGCATACCCCATGTTGGGTCACTAGCCAACTTCGCATGCTCGAGGTTGGGTGTTGGTGAAATTTGGGTACAGTTTCGGAGGTATGCCTTTTCTAAGGTCACCAGTTGTATACTGCTACCTAGATACAAATACCTCTCGGTCAACTGTATCCAATCGGTACGCACCTAGGGGCCTATAGCTGATCCCTTCTCTGGTTGGGATAGGTACCACTCGGCTGAAAGGTGCGCCCCATGCTGGGCCGAGTGCTGGTTCTTACAAGTTAAGGCCAGACGCCTGACGCTGATACACTTTGAAACGCTTAATTTACAGTATGCTGCAAGACAGAAGTTGTAATGGCGTGGCTTAAGGCATGCCCCATGATGGGTCAGTTGCTGCTTTTGCAACGCAAGAGTAGGTGCCAAGTAGCCAAATTCATCTGTTGAGGCGATGTGCCCAATAGGCCAAATAAGCTGGAGTTTGGTACTACCAATCGAGGCGTTGCTTCAACACAAAAACTTAAGATTTCTTGAGTTCTCTACAATCTCTTTTCAGATTACAGAGATATTGGTGAAACCAACACCGGACATCCGACTCGATCAATAAAGCACTCGGGGCTATCAGGACTACATGGGCCCCGGGTATCCTCTAGAAGGCCCATAAGGGAGCAGATGGGGGACGATCCAAGTCGGCTGATCAAGGATAGAGACCACTCGGGTTACACGCACCTTGAGCTCCAAGAAAGCTCCCGAGGATATAATCTATCTCCATGTAATTAGGAGATCAGCACATGCCTGACATGTAACGGCATAGCAAGATTAGGTACCATGAATCACGTGCTACCATGTAACTCTATCTCCCCACACTATATAAAGGGAGGGGGTAGAGGCCATAGGCATAAGGAATCATCTCATAGAGCATACGCTGTAATCACCTTGGTCATCTTGCATCCCGCATCTTGATCAATCATAATCCCAGAGCACAGGAAGTAGGGTATTACCTCGGTGCTGAGGGCTCGAACCTGTATAACCCGGTCTTGTGTTACCATCTAGTTTAGTTCTTGATTAGCGTCCCCTCGTACAAATTCATTGCCGACGGTAATCCCCAGTTAACCATCAGTCGACAACTGGTGAGCAGAGGAGAGGGAGGAGAGAGAGAGAGAGAGCGGCGCCAGAGGGAGACAGAGAGGGATCGAAGGAGGAAGAGGAAGAAGTCGACATGTGGGCCCGCCTGCCCAGAGAGAGAGAGGAGGGGAGGCAGTGGTGGGACCCACTGAAAGGGGGTCAAGGGCGACGCTGGGGGGCTAGTCCGAAAGCGGTGCCACGGGAAGAGATGGGCCGAGGGAGGGAATGAGAGGAAAGGTCAATGAGGAGAATTGCTTGGGCCGGATACCTTTTTAATAATATTTTTGCCTTGTTTTACCTTCCCTTTCTTTTTCTTTATCTTAAATTTTGTTTTGCCAAAAGTTTTGTAAATCCATGTGTATAAAAATTTATTCATATTTGTTTCTTTATTTTTGTTTGGACAAAAATATTTGCATATATGTATATATACATATATCTATTTTATGCTCCCTTATTTACAATTTAGTAAATAGTTTTTATTTGTTGTTCCAAAACATATTCCCCATGTTTTCTTAAATACAAATTCATATGTATATTTTTGAAATTTTAACTTATTAACATTATGCTTCTTTAAATATAATATGGTAAATACTTTAGTTATAGTTTTAATAAGATTTTTCTCATGATTTTGTTAAATAATTATAAACATAATTTAAAATTAGTGCTTTGAAAAATTGAGGATGTTACAACTGCGGGGACAGATTCTCCAGCCACAGCTCCATAAAGGCGAAGAGGTCCGTCACGAACCGCGACTCCGGCGCGCGGAGCCCACAGATGGCCGAGCTCTCAGAGCATAGCACCTCGGTGTGCTCGGGCTCAGGCTCCCAGGCTGCATTAGGAAGCCTCCAAGACCCCGGCTTCACAAAGCCGTCCCTCTCCAACTCCGCCATCCTCTCTCTCGTGAGAACGCTATCTCCGATGAGCACCATGGTAGCCGAAGGCAAGAAGGCAAAGGGTAAGATGGAGGGATGAAGACAGAGGTAAAGGGGATGTTCTGCGGCAGGAGTTCCCCAAAAGACACTGCCATATCAAGGAAGGCAACGGTCGAAGCGGAGGTCGTGGGAATCGTGCCCAAGGAGACGTAACTGTCCCACTTTTCCGTCAAATCGAATTCAATGCTCGACCTCTCGCTCCAAAAAGCCCTAGCCATGTCTCCCGCGCGGCGTGTAAAGATTGGTTTTCTCTAAACCTCAGACCGGCTCGCCACGCGACCCGCTCGAGGCTCAGGGGCTGGCTGTTGGTGATTTGTGAGCGGCCCACCCCGAGATCGGCCTTGGGCCGGATCCGTACCGGCCTACCGTGCGTACAGAGAGTCTGAAGGTCCATCCTTGGCCGTATCAAAAGGAACGTCTAGCCCGCCGGGGTTATCCCTGGGCTTGACCAAGTCAACCGCGCCTCCCTACGCCCTAACCAGAGCTGCTATGCACCTCCTGCTATCCTTAGCTCGGAGGAGGGCCCGTGGACGTCCACTTGTCCTCAAGCAGTGGCGGCAAATGCCGTGTCCCACCACACTTTCCTCGGCCTTGACCGAGAAGAACTGTACCTCCCCGGGGTATCCATAGCCTGGGCAGATGGCAACAGCTGCTGCGCTACGAGACGCCCCCAACGGGTGGCGTGAGGCTGGCTTCGACCAGTCAATGCTATATGGGGATAAAGGAAAAGTGCTTTCTCCCTGTGCAGGCTGCTCCCCTGTGTAAGCACACCAAGACGAACACGTGTCCAGTACTAACCAGACCAGCTTCTCTTTGCAGGCCGCAGACAGGACGGAGCCCAAAATGAGACAAGGGCGCAGCCACTAAAGATGGACAAAGCAGAGATAGGCGCGGGGCCCGTCGTATCAGCTCCGGGCACTTGATGAACACCTTCATTTCATCCATGTTGTCGTACACATACAGTTGAATTAAGATTTTGTCATCTAGATCCAATTCACGTATGGTGCTTTTGCCAATGCTGCTCCCGGCTTGGTCATGGAACACCTCAAGGTTAGAGCTACTTGTACGACGTGCCTTCTTATACCTTGGTTGTGGCACACGGATCTTGTTTTTGGTGCCAAACTATTTATCCGTGAAGTACGCGATCTCCTGAATCAGCCAATCTTCGGCAATACTTCCTTCAACCCGTGCTTTGTTCTTCACCTTCGTTCTAAGATTATTCATCATGCGTTCCACATGATACATCCACCTATATTGTGCCGGCCCCCTAACCTTTGCATTGAATGGCAGATGTATTGTTAGATGTTGCATGCAATTGAAAAACCCGGGAACATATATCTTCTCCAGCTTTGTCACAAGCACAACAATCTCCTTCTCCAATTCCTCCATCCTAGATGATGATATTTCCTTTGCACAGAGGTATCGATAGAAGAAACTAAGCTCTGCTAATGTGTCCACGCCACACAGCTGGAAAAAGACGCTCTATAACGAGTTTGTAGTCATGTGACTTCATTCCATTTAATTTGCATTTCTCTATGCATACAGCATGTCGAAGGCTCGACGTGTACCCATCTAGGAATTTAACCTTATCCGTAATCCAATGTAGTATCTCCCTTATTTGCCCGCGTGTGAGACAGTATGTTGCCTTAGGTTTCATCCCATTCTCCTCAAGGCTTATGGCTGGCCGATCACAAATTACAGCGCAGTCCAGTCGCGCTTTCTTGTTATCTCTTGTCTTGTGTTGGATATCCCAGTTTGTGTTCATGACTGCCTCACACATATTTTTCTCTTGGTGCATCAGGTCGAGGTTGTGGGGCTGCTTCAAGTCATTCGCATATGGAAGATTGAGGATGCTGCACTTATGAGTCCAACTGTGGTCCTCCCCATACTTTCCGTCATGCTCCGAATCTTTCATATCATCATGCCACGTGATGATATCCTCCACCCGGTGCCTTTCTGGTGGCCCCTCCTTCACGATACTGCCTTTCATAAATGCATTTCTCTGCCGCCTGAAAGAATGGTTTGGCTGCAGGAAACAACGATGACAGTCGAATCAACAGGATTTGTGGCCCTCCTTCAGTTGGAATGCATCGGTGTTACCTAGGCATATAGGGCACGACAACCTCCCATGCGTGCTCCAACCTGAGAACATGACATACGCTGAAAAATCGTGTATGGACCACAGGTACACGGCGCGCATCCTAAAGTTTTGTCCAGTGGAACTATCTTGTGTCAATGCTCATTTGGTCCACAGGTCATTTAGCTCTTCTACTAGGGGTTGCATGAATAGGTCTAAGTTTTTACCGAGAGGCTTAGAACTAGGAATGATCACGGAAAGAAACATGTACTCTTCCTTCATGCAGAGTTGAGACGGCAGTTTGTAGGGGATGGCAAAGACCGGCCAACACGAGTATGGGTAGGCGGTCATGTTGAAAGGTGTGAACCCATCTGTCGCGAGCCTGAGCCACACATTTCTAAGCTCCGACGCGAAATCAGGGTACTATTGGTCCAAGTGCCCCCAGGCTTCTAAATCGGAAGGATGGACCATCACGCCCTCCTTTCTACGTTTACCCACATTGTTCCACCTCATATGTCTTTCCGTGGACTTGGACATGTACAAACGCTGGAGGCGTTGAGTGATCGGAAAAAAACGGAAGGTATTCTGGGCCACCATCGTCTGTCTCTTTACACCATCTCTACCTTTCACTTCTACGTACCGACTCTCGTTGCACTGCTTACAATGACTCAGCCTGGAATCAGCCTTCCGGTTAAGCATGCACAACTTTGGGCAATAGTCTATCCTCTCGCACGGCATGCCCAACACGCTGAGAAGCTTCTTCGACTCGTAAAAATTCGGAGTCATCCTATGTCCACTCGGAAGCAGGCTATCGAGCAATTTGCAAATGTCGTTGAAGCAATTGGCTGAGAAGTTGTATTTGGTCTTCATCGCCGTGAGACACGGCACTACCGAGAGTACAGTCACATCGGTATGGTCATGGAGCGGCAACTTGGCAGACTCGAGGAGTTTCTCAAACTGTTCAGCGAGTGGCTCAGACTCTTCCTCGGGGGAGAGATCGAAAGCCCGAGCCACATCCTCCATGAGCTCCTCCAACCGGTCGTCCTCGACTTCGTCGAAACCCTCTCCAATATCTGCAGCACTAAAAACCGGCTCCGGCCTCCGCTTCTTCTCGCCATGAGCCACCCATAAAAAATAGTTTGCTTTGAAGCCATGAATTAAGAGGTGAATACTAATTTCACTCTTGCTCCTCTTCATAGTGTTGGAGCAACAAGCACAAGGACACGAAACCACCACCGCGTTTGGGTCGGGGACACTTCTGAAAGCATGCTCCACGAATGCTCTTGCCTTCTCGATCCACTCGTTTGAGTGACATCTAGACTTACTCCATCCATCGTACATCCACCGCCGATCTTCCATCGCTAACTATGTAACGTAAATGCATGCAGCGCAAATTTAGGTTTAGACGGTTCAGACCTAGCTATATATAGGAGCCCACCCACCCATGGGTGCGCTTTTGAGTACGGTGGTCTCGGCACTATGGGGCACGGGTCGAAATTCCGGTAGCATAACCCCGCAGCTCCCCAGGTGCAATGACGGGTACGGCGTACCGCTTATGTTATGTACTAGGAGAACGACAGGGTCATGCAGCCAGAATTCCAATCTGTGCACCATAGTGTCAAGACAACCTACGCAAACGCGCATCTGCGGGCTGTCCAAGAACGTGGACAGTTCGGAATCACACGCGCTTTCATATTGGAACCCAACGAATCACCATCCGAGCTCCTTATGAAAATATGCAGGTGTGCCCCCAAACGCGTTGACTCTGACTCGGTTCATGTTACAAATGCAATTGAACTAATCGGAATCACATAGGATCTAATTACATCTATAAATAACTAATTAAATAAACTGCTCACTAGTTAAATCTGCTAATTACAGAACACCGAAGACACATCTCCCACTAATTGCAATGGAAATAATTAACTACATCTACTAATATCGTTTGTTCACATAACACCGATGACACAGCTTGCACATGTTGTAAAAAAAATTGCACATGGGCATACCTCGGAGGCGGGGGGACATCGACGCGGGAAGGGGGAAGGCGGCTGAGGCTCCGGTCGGATGGGAAGACGGAGGCGCCGGCACGGGACAGAGGGGAAGTCGGTGCAGGAAAGGGAGGACGTGGTGGTGGGGAGGAGGCGGTGGCGGAGGTGGCGGGCGTGGGAGCGAGGCAAAGAGGCCGAGGCGGTGGGGCGGGCCAGGCGGCGGGCAGAGGCGGGCGCGGAGCGGGCCGGGGGCGGCGGATCAGTGGCGAGGGAGGCGGCGCGGGGGCCAGATCGGGCGGGGGCATGGGCATGGCGGAGGCGGGCGGGCGAAGCGGTGGCGGCGGGCGGGCGTGAGGCGGGCGGGCAGCGGGCGGGCGGCAAAGGGCGGCGGGTGTTGACGAAAAGTTGACACTTACCAACACACCACAGAAGCGTCAAATCTGTGTTTGTGTCGCAACCATGATTACCAAGCGTGCCAGTCAATTTGACCTATAAATTGATAAGAAATAAATTGTTAGCGACTTAGCCCTAATCGGCTTTGGGCAACAGCCAGATCAGGTTTTAAACATCGGATTTAAAGAATCCGATGTATTATAATTTTATCAGCTTAAATTCCGATAGAGCGATATTTGTGAATAAACAAGTAAACATGAATCTTATTTGTTTCTTTTTGTCGTTTTATGAGTAGAACTAGCTATAAATCCTTAAATCAACTTATCAGATTAAACCAGGAAATAGATTAAATAGATTGATCAAGCCAAGACAGTATTTAAGTCTAAATCTAGGCATAAACTTACGAAAACACTTGAGCCCGGCCGTCCATTTCGTCCAGACGCTACATGAGGCAAGTGTGCTCGAAAAGCCAAGGCCCAAAGAACGCATGCAAGGGGGTGGCCACCGATGGAAAAATCAGCAAAGAATGGTGGAAAAACAAAGACGCATAGTGACATCGCCAGATTCCGTTTTTGTATTTTTCTTTCGGTGGCCATAAATTTTGACTAGGTGCTCTGATCCACAAACCGTTTGCACCAACGCGTTCCTCGTATTTTTACGAACAAAACAAGATGTATGTTGCCATATAAATCTTCAAACTTACCTGGTGAAACTTGGGGTTTGCCTACTGAAACTTAGATTTCGCCTACTGAAACTTAGGTTTCATACTCGTTAAACTTTACCGAACTGTCAAGTTTCATCAGGTTTCATCCAAGTTTTTTCAAGTTTCATCCAGTTTCTTCAAGTTTCATGAAGTTTTCACAGGTTTAATCCAAGTTTCATCAGGTTACATCGAAGTTTCATCCAAGTTTTATCAGATTTCATCAGCACACGGCCAAGTTTCGCTAGAATATATGTAAGTTTCATAAGTGCATTCTCCTAGTTTCACATCAAAAAATAAAAAAAGTGAAAAAAATCAAAAAAAATTTAAAAGTATTTAAAATGGGTTGCTCTCGATTTTAGAAGAATTATGAAATTTATTCCACGCATTTTGAACATTGTTCGAATTTCATAAAAAAATCAAAAGTTTAATTGAAAAAATGATCAATCGACTGCATGTACCTAACTAGTCGATGCACATGCACGCGAAGCTCAGGCGGCCCAATGCGCGCGGTGCCGACGATCGGACGGACGCTTGCTGGTCGGCTACATGCGTCCGTCCGACGTCCGGACGGGGGCGCCGCCATAAACTTATAAACGGATTAAAGGTAAGGATACATACAGTACTAATCGGTAAATATTTTAAAACATGCATACTCCTAAAACAAGTATACGCAAGATTGATCGAAGGAGGCAGTTGCATACATCGGAATTAAGTGAAAACATGCAAGATATGTAACAATCGGCATTGCAGGATAAATACATATTGCAGATCGATTGAACGAGACAGTGTAATATGCGACACGTTAAAGATCGGTAAAACTGACACAGTCTAACATGCTTTGTATACATGAGGTCAAAGCGATGCAGCCATGCAATAGGGTACAAGAAGAGAATCGATTATTTCATCGAGATATCTCTACCTGCGAGTTGAAGCCTTTCGACGAGGTCGATCGGATTCGAAAAGAGTAATTGTGTTTTGTGTATGTTGATTCGTCCTATTACATGATCTACGGGGCCTTATTTATACTAACGATACAAGGGATTAAACCGATCCTGACACGACAATTTCCTAAACCGATACCGATTATTCTTAAACCGATATGACTTGGACACTTTCATAAACAAAGCCGACATTGCCCAATGCACGCTGCCCCCATCCCCTGTGTCGTGGGCCTACAGAAGTGCCGCCGACATAGCCCTATGAACAATCCCTCCACTCGGCCTTCTTTGGTGGGCCCAAGACCGACCTATGTCGTCGGCCCGCATAATGGCCACCGACACACCATACCCGAGTAGTCGTGGTCGGCGCGTAAACGTAATCAGCCGACACTACCTCCCCAAGCTGCCATGCCGGTGACCCCACCCACCCCCCTGTGTCGTCGGCCTCCACTTTGGCCGCCGATAGAACCCTACCCCCACTATGGCGTCGAAAGCCTGAAAATATATCGGTCTCAGGGGGGCTTGTGCGGACTAATGCCTGGCCAACGACACATGTGCCACATGTGTCCTCGGCCCACCTCTAGCCACCAACACTGCCCCCACTTGTGTCGTTGGCCTCAGCTTCCCCGACGACACAGGTGAGCCTCCCACCTCCCACCTTAGAATCCTTTCACCGGCCAAGTAACGCTCCATACAAAGTTGGCTATGTGCACTATTACCGCGTATGGACCTCACAAAAGCTAGCATTTCATTACACGCTCCTCCCCCGCCCCTCATTCCATGATCTGCGTAGGTTCCTTTGAAACGTGTACGTTGTATCGATCGATCGGCTTCACGTAAATCTACCAGACACGTCGTAGTTTCATATATGAACATGTACCTCGGACTTACTGTTGGCGATAATTATGCCTGACAGAATAAATCCGCAAGCGGACGGATATCGTTGAAGCCTTTCACCCTAGAGTATTCCGGGGTATCAAATCCACAGGGAACAAGAAGATACCAGCCTTGAATTAATCTTACCTAGATGGGAGAGAGAACAATTAGGAAGGTCGAGAGGGTCTTCTGGTTTAGTTCACACTGGCCTAAGAGTGAGCACTCAGTTCTATGCTGGCTTTATTTACGTCGGTGCACGGCAAGCCCGCTACCCACCCACCTTCAGTTAAGAAGCCTGGAGAGTTACGGTGACACCCGAAAGGCCCTACGGAGCCAACCCTAACATGGTGGAACGTTGCTAAGGATAGACAGGGCTGTCACCACTTGCTACCATGTCGGGACCCGCCTGAACGAGTCGAGTCCCTTCTGTGCCTTACTGTACTAGTCCCTAGATCAGTAGCTAGTACACACAGATTTCCAGGAACTTGGATCATAACCATTCTTATTAAAACATTTAATATTACATCGAGTGCAGCCATTAAGGCTCTTAATACAAAAGATCGCACGCAGCTATACAATCTAGCGAAGCATGGGTACATAGTAAAATCCAAAAGAGAACTCCAACACAATCCCACGTGCAAGGTCAGTAGTAGCGATCCTAGGCGTCGGAGAAATCCACGCCCCGAACACCATCGGCGGCCATCGTCTTCGAGCTCAACGTCGTCTGGATAGTAACTCGAGATTCAACACGCTTCGTTGAATGAGCAGCCCATGAAGTGAACGCGAGGGTGAGTATATGTGCAAATACTGCAAGCCAAATTGACATATGCAAATGAGGGCTTAGAAAAGGAGGGATCAAGGTTTCATTTGTAAAAAGCCATCTTTATAAATTTTCCTATATCTTTGAAAAATATGAAAACAGTTAAGAAGAGTTAAAACAAATCATTCTTTTGAAACTCCGCCACCGCCAGCTTTTAACCCACCAAGGTCAACTCATGGTGTCCTGCCATGTCAAGCTTATAAGCTCATGGCACTCGCCATGTCAATCTAAATATATCGTGGTCAATCGCCTCACAACTCATGGCCCCGCCATGTCAATCAATATCTCGTGGTCAATCGCCTCACAACTCATGGCCCCTGCCATGTAATAACAGTCACTCCACAGCGTCCTGCTGCGAAGGCCCAAAACAAATCTTCACTTTAAAGCGCCATTTTGAAAACAAAAGGGTGAAAGACTACTATGAGGCGGCCTCCGTCGCCCGCCTTGACCGTGGGAACGGCCGCCTAAACAGCTTCTACACTCTGCAGAGGTTGCACGCTTTACCCACGAGAGGTAATTTACAAAGTAAACCACCACAAGGTCTTTAACCAACTCATTCCTAGCTTAGGCATCTCCGCTAAGGATTCCACCTCTGGTCGGGTACTCGGTTGCCGTGACCCCTCTTGCGCCAATAGGTTCATAGTCTCGTGGACACCGTGTGTGTGCTACGGATTCTACGCCCCTATTCCACCAAGTGAGATGCCCAAACTAAGAACTTGAAGGGTACTCGACTGTGGCCGCCCATACCAAAGACTCGTGGTCGCACCGTTGAACTTAGTTTGTCTACCTCAAGGACTCGGTCCTAAAGGATTTGGGTGGTTCCCACTGGTTCGACTCTCGTGCATACCGCATCAATCCATACAACCATCCACCCAAATCGTGGTTTTCGGAAAATAATTTCCCATTATAACAATAACTATTGTACCCCAATAGTCCCATTTTATCAAACATGACATCATCAACTGTCTTTAAATCACGCATTTCAAACATTGCATTTCACATGAAATAACAGTGACGACTATAATCAATAAATAGCAGGGCTAAGCATTTAACGAGTAACTAACCAATGAAATGGAAATAAACAAGTTATATATTCCTAGGGTTGACAAGGATCAGGTTTATACGATAATGATAAATTTAATGGGCATTTAACTAATCAGCCTAAGTAATTAGCATTTTTAAATTTCAACTATCATGCATATTCACAATTCTAGAAAAAAAAGCATTTATAAATCTAGGTGGCAATATGATCAATAATCATTTGGGGAAGGTCAACAATGACTTGCTGTGAATCCAGTGTTCCGTGTACGGAAGGTCCTCGACTCCAACGACGCCGGTATCCGGATCTAGCGCAAACAAATAATCACACAATAAATGCACATACCAAAAATATGAATGCAATGGTGAAAATGATATTTTTAAATTTAAGTATACATTTTTATGAATCTGTATAACTTTATTTTACTAAATTTGAAGCTATATTGCAAAAGATATGAAATAAATAATTTAATCAGATTAAATAAAATAAAGAAACGATAACGGTCGATTAACTGTGCTCGCCCGAACAGCACTGGCGCTGGGCGACTGGGTCAATGCGTGGCTTTGCAGTCTTGAAATGAGCTGGTCAAGGCAAGGCCAGGATGCAGCCTTGCCTGGCTCAGCTGGGCTGGGCATGATCTTGGGCAACTTGGCTGAGGAGCGGGAGGCTGACGGTGAGGCCCGCGGACAGAGACAGAGAGGGGGAGGCGGCGGAGGCGGCTCAAGGGATTCCGTGACGACGGCGGCCCGGTTAGGCAGTGAGGGAAAGGGGAGAGCACCGAGGGAGCTAAGGGAAGGGTCGGCGGCTCGAAATCGCCATGGCGACCTAGCGGGGGCAGGCGGTGGAGGTCGGCGGCGACAACCGGAGGGAGTGGCCATGAGGAGGGAAGGTGTAGGTGCTCGGAGGGTGTGGTCGCTTCTGTAGGGACATGGTGGCGGCGCGAATTTGAGCTGGGAAGACTGTCACGCAAGACGGCGTAGGGATGCATCAGGCGGGGAACTTGTCGCCGGCCATCGGCGGGACTGGGCTCTCACCTTGAGGATTACTGGCAGGTGCAGAGCCACGACACGAGGCGATGGCGACAACCCGTGGCGTCCGGAGACGAGAGGAGGAGCGGAGGGCAGCGTGGCGGTGCGGCTTTATAGGCAGCAAAGTGGGTCCACGGCAGCTAGTGGGGTGGCGTCGCCCGACTCCACGTCGGCGGCGTCTTGTGGAGGGTCCCACCGCGAGGCGTGGAGGAGAGAACTCAGGGAAAACGACGAGCCGACAGGAAACGGAGAAAAAGGACAGAGAAAAAGAAAAGAAAGAAAAGAAAAGAAAAATATGGGGCCCACTGCCAGAAAAATCTTTAAAAATTAATTTCTAAATTTCTGAGATCATATTTCAAATTGAAATGGATTTAATCAAATTTTGCCAAAAGAAGAATAGCATTTTCAATATCAAATTTAATTCATTTATATTTTAATTAAACCCAATTTAGAATATCAAATATGAAATTTTTATAAATAATTATTCTGAAATCCAAAATATTATTTTCATTCTGAATATCAAAAATTCTTTTATATTTTACTTCCAAAAATGAAAGTATAAATTACAACAATATCACTTTAGATTTCGCAAACAATGAACTTAAAAGTCCAAAATCAAAATATTATTTTTACCGACCAATGTTTTTGATTTGCGCAAGAATAAATTTTTGAAATCCAATATATTTGAATATGGTTTTTAGAAATTAGCATGCACATGAAATATAGATGCCCTGAATTAGAGTTTTTGAAAATTGGGCTGTTACATACCATCCTGACGGTCAGTTGGAGTGCAGGCGTCAACCAAGGTAATTACTAGTCTAGACACCGTGATCTACACTAACAATTACTACTTTACTAGTGCACCGAGTAAAGTATTCACAAAAACAAAGTATATCTCACGATTGCAAGCAGGGTTCTCGATAAATAAACTAGCATTGAAATGGAAGTACTTTATAAATAAATGAGCACGGATACAGTGTTACCAGACTGAAGAGGAGAACTTTACTCGAAGTCGAGCTTTATTCCCGAGGTACAAGTAGGAGAGAGCCGGGGCCTTTGGCTCATCTCCAACACTCTCACCTCACCTCTCTTCCTACTCTAATACAATGTGGAACTAAATCCTTCTCTTCACCATGATCACAATTGAAGGAGAGGACCTCTATTTATAGTGTGAAGGTGGAGTAGCTCTCAAGTTGTGAAGGTGGAGTAGCTCTCAAGTAGAGTCCAAAAAATATTCTCCTTCATATTCTCTCTTCTTACCATGTGGCATGCTAAACCGATGTTTTAAGTCGGTTTTTGACACCATGACCGACTTCCATGTGTTGCTTGAGCCTTGCTCTATCTCTGGGCCAAAGGAGAATCCAAAGGGACAAAAAAGTAGGTCGGCCGGCCTAGTGGGTCGGCCGGCCCACCAACTTTCGATCCACACCCTCCATTTCGCATGGGATGCTCTATGGACGGTGTAGGTTGATTCCTAATGTCGACTTTGGTAGTTGGAGCCGGTAAAACCGCCATCTTGGTGGGTCCTTGGATCCTCTCCAATGCAATCTCGTCCTTAGGATCAAAACCGACTTGCATGGATGGTTGGGATGGCCTCTAAGTGTTTTTCTTGGCGTGTGGGAGAAAAACCGAGGCTAATTGACCAAAAGAATGGGCCAGCCGACGGGTTGGCCGGCCTGCCTGGTCTAGTTCGGTCTGGCTCGTCGTCTTCCGGAACTCCTTTCTCCCTCATCCGAGCTCCAAATATAGCAAATGATATATGCGTTTCGATCGTCTCAACGAGCTCTTCACCATGGTGTAGTCCATTTTGTCATTTGATGGTTTTTCAAAATATGTTTAATTTAAACTCCATCTTTCGTCCGATTTGCGTACGGCCGATAAATCGTCTTTTTTTTTGTATGACTGCAAAAACATGTGACTACACCAAAACTCGTGGAACTCATTAATGTTAGCCTCAATGTAGTTTAAATTTATTTATTTTGTAGATATGTTGACTGTCAAAAGCATACAAAATATTACAAATAAGGACCGTCAACACACCCCCACGCTAGAACTTTGCTCGTCCCGAGAAAAGGTTAGAATTTCGAACCACGGGTACAAGTCCAAAGTCAGGAATTTTTGAATAACAACTTTGTAATATATTTAACCGGCATAATTACTATTCTAAAATATTCCTCAAGACTTGTGAGTTTTTGATGTGTCTATAGGTCTTACCTTTAGTAGTTGACAAATGGAACAGGTTGACGAGAGAGAAAATCTCATTAACAGGCCTACTCAGAGTTTTTTTTGTCCATTTTAGAAAATAAATGACTAGCTCATGATTATTCCTATAGTAATACTCTCAAATCACTTAAGAGGTGTTTTTATTCCTCACCAAGGCCGGTGCAGCCTTTGTCCTACATCTAAGGTTTATGTGGAGCTCAAGGTAGGATATTGGGGTAATTATGATACACACTTTTATCAGGTTAAAACTAGATCCTGATGAAGATAATGTCAATCTAATTTACAATCATATAAGAAATAATATCCAGGGTTGAGGGAGAGAATGAACTCACGCCAAAGGAATAAGAAGAAATACAAGTACAAGGATGTGTGGTACTAATGAGTCCAACACATTGATCTTGTATTTTGGGAATAATGGTCTCCTCCTTAAAATGCACTTTCCAAATTTTCGTCCCTTTTCAAAAGAGATAAAGGAGGCCTAAAGAGATTTTTTTCTCTCCCTTTTTTTTCCTTTTCTCCCTTTTTTTTTCAATATACAGAAGGGAGACCTATGATTAGTCTCTCTTTTTTTTCTCTCTTTTATGCCTCTGTCAAATTTGGGACTTTATGAAAAGTTTTGGCAAATGGATCATTTATTTTGGAGGACCATCGTATAGGTAGGTATGGTGGCACCAGAAAATATGATTGGCTAAATGTTTCGGGGTGGAATATCTAGCAAAGATGTATGCTTAATTCTGAGGTGGAGTTTCAGCGTTACCAGATATGAAAAGGCTAGCAATCAAAGGATACGTGAAGGAACATGATTGGAATATATAACATTTCCTAAGAGGATTCAGGTTTTAGCCAACTCAGTATGATCGAAACTACAAATGAAGGCTCAAATATTATGATAAGCTTTTGGCTGTGGTAGGTAATAAATCACTAAGGAACATCTAGAGCTGTGAGTTTCATTTGAAAAATAAAAATTCACTGAGTCTGCACTGACTAAAGTGAAATGCCTCTATCTTACTATATCACATAAGTCAACAACTTCGGTAAGAACTATCCTCAACAGTGTTTGTTCCCACAAGAAATGAGTACTATTAAAAGAATAATGCTCATGCCAGCTAGAATATGAAAACAAAGCTATATCCAAATTCCAGGTGACTCATGGTGGAATTGATCAAAATTTTTTTTTATCTTTTCATGGCATAACATGATCAATTCAAAAGTAGGGAGAGGTAAGAGGTCATACCTTTGGAAGTGTCGAGAGCTGATGATGGTTTCATGACCGCTTGTGCCGAGTTTTTCTTGCCAGGTGTTCTTGTTACCTGTGATCTATGATGAAAATATCTTGGCAGCAACTGCTAGACTGAAAGATCGACCGGTGCATGCTAAACCGACGTTTTAAGTCGGTTTTTGACACCATGACCGACTTCCACGTGTTCCTTGAGCCTTGCTCTATCTCTGGGCCAAAGGAGAATCCAAAGCGACAAAAAAGTAGGTCGGCCGGCCCACCAACTTTCGATCCACGCCCTCAATTTCGCATGGGATGCTCTATGGACGGTGTAGGTTGATTCCCAATGTCGGTTTTGGTAGTTGGAGCCGGTAAAACCGCCATCTTGGTGCGTCCACGGATCCTCTCCAATGCAATCTCGTACTTAGGATCAAAACCGACTTGCATGGATGGTTAGGATGGCCTCTAGGTGTGTTTCTTGGCATGTGGGATAAAAACTAAGGTAAATTTACCAAAAGAAGGGGCCGGCCGACTTGGCTTGGGTCGGCCGGCCTGCCTAGTCTGGTCCGATCTGGCTCGTCGTTTTCCAGAACTCCTTTCTCCCTCATCCGAGCTCCAAATATAGCAAATGATATATGCGTTTCGATCGTCTCAACAAGCTCTTCATCATGTTGCAGTCCATTTTGTCATTTGATGGTTTTTCAAAATATGTTTAATTTAAACTCCATCTTTCGTTCGATTTGCATACGGCCGATAAATCGTCATTTCTTGTGTGTGCCTGCAAAAACATGAGACTACACCAAAACTTGTGGAACTCATTAATGTTAGCCTCAATATAGTTTGAATTCCTTTATTTTGTAGATATGTTGACGGTCAGAAGCATACAAAATATTACAAATAAGGATCGTCAACACTTACCACCGGCCGAACGAGGAGCGTGGTATGATCTTTGTTGTGTTGCTTACCCCTTACAACCCTAGGGCGACCCGGTGAGTATGAAGACAGAGGCATTGTAAGGCCGGAAATATATCGGTCCTAGTGGGGGCTTGTGTTGGCGGCTAGTGCCTGGCCGACAACACAGGTGCCACCTGTGTCGTCGGCCTTCCACTAGCTGCCGACACTGCCCCCGCCTGTGTCGTCGGCCTCAGCTTCTCCGACAACACAGGTGAGCCTCCCCCTCGAATCCTTTCACTGGCCAAGTAACGCTGCGTACAAAGCTGGCTATGTGCACTATTACCGTGTATGGACCTCACAAAAGGTAGCATTTCATTACATGCTCCTCCCCCGCCCCCTTATTCCATGATCTATGTAGGTTCCTTTGAAACGTGTATGTTGTATCGATCGATCGGCTTCACGTACTTCTACCAGGCACGTCGTAGTTTCATATATGAACTTGTATCTCCGACTTACCGCCTGCCGAACGAGGAGCGTGGTATGATCATTGTTGTGTTGCTTACCCCCATACAACCCTAGAGCGCCCCGGCGATGATAAAGACGGTGGCGTCGTAAGCCCGAAAATATATCGGTCCCGGGGAGGCTTGTGTCGGCAGCTAGTGCCTGGGCGACGACACAGGTGCCACCTGTGTCATCGGCCTACCTCTAGCCGCCTACACTGCCCCCACCTATGTCGTCGACCTCAGCTTCCCTGACCTGTGTCGTTGACCTCAGCTTCCCCGACGACATAGGTGAGCCTCCCCCCATCTTCGAATCCTTTCACCGGCCAAGTAACGCTCCGTACAAAGTTGGCTATGTGCACTATTACCGTGTATGGACCTCACAAAAGGTAACATTTCATTACACGCTCCTCCCCTGCCCCTCATTCCATGATCTGCGTAGGTTCCTTTGAAACGTGTACGTTGTATCGATCGATCGGCTTCACGTACTTCTACCAGGCACATCGTAGTTTCATATATGAACTTGTATCTCCGACTTACCATCTTTAACGAGCGAGGCGTGGTATGATCATTGTTGTGTTGCTTACCCCATACAACCCTAGAGCGCCCGGCGATGATAAAGACGGTGGCGTCGTAGTCTAAAATATATCGGTCCCGGGGAGGCTTGTGTCGGCAGCTAGTGCATGGGCGACGACACAGGTGCCACCTGTGTCATCGGCCTACCTCTAGCCGCCTACACTGCCCCCACCTATGTCGTCGACCTCAGCTTCCCTGACCTGTGTCGTTGACCTCAGCTTCCCCGACGACATAGGTGAGCCTCCCCCCATCTTCGAATCCTTTCACCGGCCAAGTAACGCTCCGTACAAAGTTGGCTATATGCACTATTACCGTGTATGGACCTCACAAAGGTAACATTTCATTACACGCCTCCCGCCCTCATTCCATGATCTGCGAGGTTCCTTTGAAGCGTGTACGTTGTATCGATCGATCGGCTTCACGTGCTTCTACCGAGCACGCCGTAGTTTCATATATGAACTTGTATCTCCGACTTACACCGCTTGCGAGCGAGGCGTGGTATGATCATTGTTGTGTTGCTTACCCCATACAACCCTAGAGCGCCCGGCGATGATAAAGACGGTGGCGTCGAAGTTCAAAATATATCGGTCCGGGGAGGTTTGTGTCGGCAGCTAGTGCAGGCGACGACAGGTGCCACATGTCATCGGCCTACCTCTAGCCGCCTTACATCGCCCCACCTATGTCGTCGACCTCGGCTTCCTGACTGTGTCGTTGACCTCGGCTTCCCGACGACATAGGTGAGCCTCCCCCCATCTTCGAATCCTTTCACCGGCCAAGTAACGCTCCGTACAAAGTTGGCTATGTGCACTATTACCGTGTATGGACCTCACAAAAGGTAACATTTCATTACACGCTCCTCCCCGCCCCTCATTCCATGATCTGCGTAGGTTCCTTTGAAACGTGTACGTTGTATCGATCGATCGGCTTCACGTACTTCTACCAGGCACGTCGTAGTTTCATATATGAACTTGTATCTCCGACTTACCGCCTGCCGAACGAGGAGCGTGGTATGATCATTGTTGTGTTGCTTACCCCCATACAACCCTAGAGCGCCCCGGCGATGATAAAGACGGTGGCGTCGTAAGCCTGAAAATATATCGGTCCCGGGGAGGCTTGTGTCGGCAGCTAGTGCACGGCGGCGACACAAAGCACTGTGTCATCGGCCTACCTCTAGCCGCCTACATGCCCCCACCTATGTCGTCGACCTCGGCTTCCCGACACGTGTCGTTGACCTCGGCTTCCCGATTTACATAGGTGAGCCTCCCCATCTTGAATCCTTTCACCGGCCAAGTAACGCTCGTACAAAGTTGGCTATGTGCACTATTACCGTATGGACCTCACAAAGGTAACATTTCATTACACTCCTCCCGCCCTCATTCCATGATCTGCGTAGGTTCCTTTGAAGCGTATACGTTGTATCGATCGATCGGCTTCACGTACTTCTACCAGACACGTCGTAGTTTTATATATGAACATGTACCTCGGGCTTACCGCCGGCCGAATGAGGTGTGTGGTATGATCTTTGTTGGGTTGTTTACCCCTTACAACCCAAGAGCGCCCCGGCGAGGTTGAAGATGGAGTCGTCGTAAGCCCGAAAATATATCGGTCCCGGGAGGGCTTGTGTCGGCGGCTAGTGCCTGGCCGTCGACACAAGTGCCACCTGTGTCGTCGGCCCTCCTCTAGCCGCCGACACTGCCCCTACCTGTGTCGTCGGCCTTAGCTTCCCCAAGACACTGGTGAGCCTCTCCCCCATCTTCGAATCCTTTTACCGGCCAAGTAACGCTCCGTCCAAAGTTGGCTATGTGTACTATTACCGTGTATGGACCTCAGAAATGGTAGCATTTCATTACACGCTCCTCCCCTGCCCCTCATTCCATGATCTGTGTAGGTTCCTTTGAAACATGTACGTTGTATCGATCGATCAGCTTCACGCACTTCTACTAGACACGTCATAGTTTCATATGTGAACATGTACCTCGGACTTACCGCCTGCCGAACGAGGTGTGTGGTATGATCATTGTTGGGTTGTTTACCCCTTACAACCCTATAGTGCCCCGGCGAGGTTGAAGACGGAGGCGTCGTAAGCCCGAAAATAAATCGGTCCCGGGGGGGGGGGGCGCTTGTGTCGGCGGCTAGTGCCTGGCTGACGACACTGCCCCCACTTGTCCAGGGAGGGGTGACCTGTCCCCAAGGCTGTGTCGTCGGCCAAACTTGGGCCACCGGCACTGCCCTACCCTGTGTTGTCGGCATCCCTTCGGCCGACGACACAGGTCCCCCCACCCCCCACCACCGACTGTTTCTGAAGGACAATTAATAGTCCCAAATTTTCCACACTGGTCCCACATGGGAGAGAATAGCTGTGCCTGCCATGTAAGCCATGGTCAAACTTCCGGTCTAGCGAAACTAGTTTTGTTCGCGGAGAAGGGGTAATGTCGTTAGCGGTTCTCGACGATAGGTCGGCCCATCGTCGGGAATAGGCCGGACACCTGCCTCCGACGCATGACAAAAATCTTTTGGCGGTATCTAATTTCAAAATTTCTGAACCGCACGATCGGCATTGCAGTCTGTGTCGGCGGCTTTATTTGGGCTGACGACACTGAGTGCCTCTGGGCATCTTTGTCGTCGGCCCAAATTATGGCCGCCGACACCGCCTGCCGTCGGCTCTTTAGCCGCCGACACAGATATCGTTTCCCGTAGTGAGTCCATATTGTTTTAAGTCTATTCTAAGTTACAGTTTTTAAACTTTATACATAAATATTTTTTAAAATATTTATATTGGTATATAGAAACGAAAATACTTATCTACGACCGTTCGAACGTTCGGACACACCGCATGTCACGTAAGCGCGCACATGGCAGTCTGGCTCCACACGTCAGCCATACAATGGTGGGACCCACCTGCTTTTTTGCACCATGCATCCGGCGCGCCTCCCCACGAGCGCGCAGCACCTCTCGCACACGTTGTGCAGGAATCGACACGAGTAATAGACATCACAATCAGTCCAGGTTCAGCTGCAAGGGGGTGAACCCATCTACTTTTTTGTTTTATTTCATCATCTTGGATTACCGTGAGGATGAGCATTTGACTAGTATTTTTGCTAGATGCACACCTCTGCTATAGCTCAGCTCATTTGCGGTCTCTTCTTTTATTAAAACTTGAGATTTTAACTTTTAAAACTTGGACTTGTTTCATGAAACTTAGGACCTTATCATTGAAACTTGGATTTTCGCTATTGAAACTTGGTTTTGGCCTCTTTGAAACACAGGTACTTTACTATTTAAACTTGATTTTTCTCTCGTTAGACTTCCCGAACTATCAAGCTTCATCATCAAGTTTTGAAGTTTCATCTGCTATTTTAAAAGTTTCATTGGTTGTTTTTTTCATGTTTCATCGATAGGTTTGTCAAGTTTCAAAGGGGAGGGAAGGGGACACGCAATGCTGCTGGGAGGCCACGTCGGGGGCGTTACAGACAAATGGAGTATAACGTTGTGCTGCGTTTGCTTTTTTGCTCCGCTTTTGTTGTGTAGGGCGCGAGGTGTCCGATTCGGGCCACGCCATCCGTCCGAGCGCTGGCGCTCGTCATATAAAAAATTATATGAATAAATTTATCAAAAATAACTTTCATAATATATAATTTTAGTGTATTTTATAAATAAATTATGATAGCTATTTACTGTTAAAGTTCTATTTCGAAGATTATGTCAATGTCTAAAACGTATAGTATTATTTAAAAACTGGAGGAAGCATTATATATACTTAGTCTTAATTGATGAAATAGTGATTGATGCCTCATTAATATAATTTAATTATAAATGAACAAAAAATAGTTGGTCCAATGATGTTCGTGCAGGTAGAGGCTCGTGGCTCAATATTGTACCGATTAAAATCTAGGGTATCAGGTCCTTCTATTTTTTTGAACAAAAAGACATTTTTTTTTTTATAAAGGAAGCTTTATTGAAAACAAGATAGTTACATCAAGATGATACAACCATCCTAAGATCACTTCCGCCCTCTGATAACAAGATGCACACATACCTAAATGGATACAAGAAAAGGCGGATAATTTAATGACTATCAATCCAAGACTAGATCGCCACCCATGTGCCCGGGTAAAACACTCCTTGACCAATTGCTCCATATGCGAGCACGCCGCCATAATAAAATCCCAAGCCAAGGTGTCTTGAAGAATAGTCCAAGCACGAGCCAATGGATAATTAAGTAAATAACCCGCAAAGGAGATGAGATAATTTTCTTATTGAAAACCATGTCGTTCTGCAAAACCGGAGCGACCAACATGTTGCGGACCGCCCCAACAGGCCAAGTGGTTTCAAATCCTTGTTTAAACCACATAACCAAGCACCAAACAAATGGGATACTGATGCAAGGTTGATGAGAGTCCTGAAGGCTGCGTGATTATGGACCAAACTCATTGCGTAAGCGGCATTCAAAGAACGATGATTAATTGTCTCCTCTTTATAACAAAAACAACGAGTTCTTATTACCATTCCGGTTTAAATCTCGCTAAATTATCTTTTGTCGGAAGTACCCTCGCCGTAGGTACCATAGGAAAATCCAACCTTAAGTGGTGTTTTTAGTTTCCACAGACGTTTATTAATATTTGGGACATCACTATGAATGAGCGCAAGATAATGTGATTTCACCGAGAACGGACCATGAGGATGTAAATTCCAGCGAAACACGCCTCGCTCCTCGCACAAAACAATATTAGCAATGCGTGGAAGTAAAGTATTCCATGCGGCTAATTTTGGCCCAACGAGATCTCTGCGCCAAGATAAATTAGGATTTGTTGTTTGAAGGACCTCTCGCAACAATAACTGCTTTGTGGCGAGCTATATTGTACAAACAATGGTACTTTGTTCTGCAAGGCAGCGTTTCCCAACCACTTGTCCTCCCGTAACCTAATTTGAGATCCGTCCTTAATACTAAAGCTTCCAAACGAAAAGAAATCTCGTTTCACCTTCATGAGACTACCCCAAAAGTGTGAATCTCCGTGTTTCCATTGTACTTGCGATAAAGGTCGAGATCCCAAATACTTGTTTCAGTAGCATTTGCTGCCAAACTCCATCTGTGGTGAGTAATTTAAATAGCCATTTGCTAAGAAGGGCAACATTCTTAATATCAAGTCATGTATGCCAAGACCGCCTTGTTCTCATGATCGACATAGGATGTTCCATTTGCAAGACGATACTTTCTCTTCGATGATCACTTTGCCGCTTAAAACGAGATCGAAAATAATCCAATTTTTAAGGACTCCCTTGGAACTATAAAAAAGGACATCATATACATTGGCGGGCTAGTAAGCACCGAATTGATCGATGTCGACGGCCCCAGTTGAAAGATGTTTCCCTTTCACATTTCTCAACCTCTTTTCAAACCTATCTTCAACCCCTTTCCAATCAATATTTCGTAACTTCCTATAATGCATAGGAATACCTAAATATCGGAATGGAAAATCACCACCGCACAACCAAATAACGAGTATATTGGTCCTCAAACTCTTGAGCCTCACCAAACAATAAATTTCACTCTTGTGAAAGTTTATCTTTAGACCTGATAGTTGCTCAAAAGCACAAAGTAATAACTTCATGTTACAAGCTTTCTCCAGATCATGATCCATAAAAAGAATTGTGTCATCTGTATATTGTAGAATAGATAAACCTCCATCTACAAGATGTGGTACTACTCCACTCACTTGCCCAGCCGAAGTAGCTCTGCTAATTATAGTTGCCAACATGTCAGCTACTAAATTAAAAAGAATTGGAGATAGAGGATCTCCTTGACGAAGCCCTTTTTTTGTTTGAAAATATGGCCCTAACAATTCTCTTAATCGTACGGACCGTCTTTACTGTAGACACATGCATCTGTGCATCAATCTCAAAATAGTCACTTTTCAAGATACCCGCTTCGATCAGACGCTTGTTGTCAGGAAATTGTGCATACAGTACTAGTCTCAGAAGATGATGGCTAGCACACACAATTTATCAATAATGGTACATTGCCTTCGAGTTACATTATTACAACATAGGGGACTAAGCGTCCCACAGGAAGTCACAATTTAATACATCAAGCACGGCACGCAGGCCAAGATACCGAGTTACACACACGGTAACGCAGGAGCCCAACATGGCACGATTTATTCTTGTAGCTAGACTATTCCACAGGCAAAGCGGTAGGCAGGACACAACCCTACTCTTCGTCCTCGAAGTCCGGGTCCTCCTCGGATGGTGAGTCGTAGGGAGCTTCCTCGACTGTTAAAATTTTTGGAAGAGAGGAAGGAGAAATAGGGGTGAGTACAAAGGTACTCAGCAAGTCGAGGATATATGCAGATGGGGTTTAGTACAAATGGATGGCTTGGGTAGTTTTGCGGAAATTGTAGTTATTAGCCTAGTTTTGACAAAGCGATTTAGAAATATTAAATCTCCATATTTTCTTTGGGCTTTTCTCAAACGGTTCTCGCCACTTGGCCTCAATGCCATAACGAGAACAAAATCCTTTCTTATTTTCTTTTCTCAACCCGACTAGGTCCGTTCCGTGCGACACTTTCCGGTAGGCCGTCACCCAATCCGGAATATCGTCGGTGGCACATAGCTCAAACGAAATCCTGCTCAAGTTCTTACACATCTCAAATCCTTTATTCAAAACCCTTTTTCTAAATTGGTTTTAAAATGAAGGAGCTACCATATAATCAGTCCTTCAAGGCGGAAGCTGCGAGCACGGCTATCATGACGCTTTAACTCTGCGAGTGGGTACGCTTTACCCTCGAGAGGCTACGCGCCTGACGATGTTTCACCACAAGACCACAACCAAAAGGACCGACGATCGGGCCGTCCCATCTACCGGCTCGAGGTCGCATCTTTATGGCTCGATTCATAGGATCTTAGGATGGCGGTCCTAGACTAGGGAGAGTAGATATTTTAGCCCGCCATACAAAACCGGTGCCACATTTGCACCAACCGCCAAAATATCTCCCTAGTCGGAAAGATTTTGGGGTAAGAGAAAATCATTTCCTACTAAGCATCACCCCTGATGCGCTATCTTTAAATCACCCTTCCCAAACATTTCTCAACAATAATCTCATTTCACACAAATGATCGAATCATTCCGCATAAAAGATTTTCAAGCATTTATCCTACCACAACAGAGTATATAAATATGAGCAATTTATTATTTTAGCCTTAGGTTTAATCCTACCATAAATCCTATCTTTCTATTTGGCATAATATCTAAGTCTAGTAAATACGGCATTTATCCTCTTTAAACTAGCATGCATATTTTCAATTCTAGTAAACATTTTATACATAAACGAAAATGGTTTCACAATATGATCGAAGGGGACTTGCCTTGGTCAGAAGACGGGTAGGAGCAACCGGCGACGTTGGGCAGGTCTAACCACGCGGACAACACATACAAGATAATACAACCATCCATCAGACAGGAAAACATTTATATGCAATTTTGGTTTGAAAATCATGCACGAAATAAATATGCATGAAAATGTGATGCATGCACAACTATTTTATATTTTTATATTTTTATTAAATCAATTGTATGCATCAAAATAATATTTTCATCATTTTTCTAAGGTTTTTGAAATCATTTGTTATTTGCTAGTTAATGCAAAATGATTAGTTTATTTTTTATTGTTATAGGTATTAATACAAATAGAGAGTTATTAAATTTTGGATTATATTTATGTGTGCGCTTTGAACTCTGGAAAGCGTATTCTGCTCGAATACGTTTCCAATTATCAGAGCCAACCAACTACACAAGCTAGCACTAATCTCAAAGCACTTCTTCTTCTTTCTCTAGCCACATGCATGCATGCAGCCACAACACAGCACGCACACAAGAAACTCCATTGGAGCACACTGGAGCTCGGCTAGCCGGCGGTGGTGACCTCCGTTCAACAAACCGACTGCAAAAAATGGATTTCTCTCGACTCAGCGCCTCCGAAGGACCCTATAGTTGTGGATCCGCCGACCGCGCCTGATGCACGTAGTTATACATAATCTACAGTGCATGCTCTAAGCTTGCTCGCATGGCTTCCAAGGGAGCTCTAGCTCAAGAAGACACACACAGGGGAGACTACGGCCACCCCGGGATCATCTTCCTAAGCTCATGCACACCTAGAGATGTGCAGAAGCTTACCAAGGCGACGGCGAACTGAGTGCTACTGCGGCAGCTTCTTTTTAACTTCCCGGTGAGCTATGTTTAATCCCGTTGTCTTCCTCCATTTCTTAGTTACTTCCTCACTCGTTTCCTCTCATCCCCCATACCGCAGCGTCGAAGGAACCCGAAGAACCACCGCAGAGCACGGCACGGCGCAAGGCGAGAAGAAACGAGGTGCTCAGTGCTTCAATTATAGGCGAAGACGGCTCGAGCGTAATCTCGCCGGGAGCAATGATGGACAGGTGCTATTGCTCTACAGCGGCAGCGACGCGAAGGCGTGGCCAGAGCACAGCGGCGAAGACGCGACGGCGAGGCGTGGCCTCGGCGAAGTCAAATGTGCAGAGCATGCGTGCATGGCGCAGACGAGCGTTGGGTGGAGTAACTCGCAAGCGACAGTTGAGTTACAGGTAGAGATAAGCTCACAGCGCAGAGGATAGCACGGAGAGGACAGAGGGCTCCAGGCCCATCAGAGAGAAAAGGTGAGAATTAATCTTTTTGTTTCCTCTTGTAAAAATTAATTAAAACTTCTTCTTAAATCTTAAATTATATAAATTAATTTACACAGCAGGTCAGCAAAACTTAGAAGTAATAAAGTTTAAAATGCACAAATATTTTTATTTACCAAGTGAACAATTTAATTAATGATGCATTTATGACATGATGCAGATGACTATTAAATTATTTTAATGCCATGATTTTTTAAAAATTAACGTGCCAAATTTGTGTTTAAAATTTGGGATGTTACAAACCTTCCCCCCTTAAGGAGAATCTCGTCCCCGAGATTCGGATTCTTGGGAAATAACTCCGGGAACTCAGCGCGAAGGTCCTCTTCACGCTCCCAAGTAATACACCAGAGTGGTTACTCCATTTGACACGGCAAAACCAAACATTTTTCTCCGGTTTTGCGATAGCCACATCCAAAATCTTGACCGGATATTCTTTAAGTGTCAAATCAGTCTGCAGTCTCTTTATCCAATGGCAAGCGCTCCTCGGGCACACGAATGCATTTCTTTAATTGAGAAACATGGAACACATTGTGCACTGAGATGCGAGATACTCGGCAGGTTCAAGCTGGTATGCCACCTCGCCTTCGGGCTAAGATTTGGAAAGGACCAATATATCTTGAAGCTAGTTTTCGCTCACACGGAATCAAGCATGCCTTTCGAGGGACACCGCAGATACACGAAATCACCCTTGGCAAATTTTAGGTCACGCCGACGATTGTCGAGATAACTCTTACGCTTAGACTGGTCGCCTTGACCTTTCTTGGATTAGCTTCACTTGCTTTTCGGCCTCTTGCAAGATATCCAAACCAAACATCTTTGTCTCACCAGTTTCTTGCCAGTATAAAGGGGTACGACACTTTCTTCCATACAAAGCTTCATAGGGTGTAATTTGGATGCTCGACTGGTGACTGTTATTGTAGGAAAACTCAACATATGGCAGTTGCTTATCCTAGCTAGTGGGGTTAGTTAGGGCACTTGCCCTCAACATATCCTCAAGGATTTGGTTAACTCTTTCAGTCTGGCCATCGGTTTTTGGGTGAAAGGCAGTACTAAAATTCAGATGGGTACCAAGCGACTCATGGAGCTTGTCCCAGAATTTGGAGGTGAATTGGGTACCTCGGTCAGAGACAATCTTCTTTGGCACCCCATCCAGACAGACTATCTTGCTCATGTACAGCTTGGCCAACTTGCCTCCGGTGTAGGTGGTTCGGACAGGGATGAAGTGTGCAACTTTAGTGAGGCGATCGACGATTACCCAGATGGAGTCATAGCCGGATTGAGTTTTAGGTAACCCGACAATGAAGTCCATCACCACTTCTTCCCACTTCCATTCAGAACCTTGAGTGGTTGCAAAACCAACAGCCTCCTCGATGCTCGGCCTTTACTCTTTGGCAGATGTCGCAGAGGGCGACATACTCGGCAATATCTCTTTTCATTCCGGTCCACCAATAAGTGGTTTTCAGATCAGCATGCATTTTGGTACTTCCAGGATGGATAGAGATTGGGCTTTCATGAGCTTCTTTTAGGATGACTTCTTTAAAAGATTTATTATTTGGTACGAAGATTCTCTTTTTAAACCAGAGTACCCCTTTTTCATCCATGGAAAATTCAGGTGCCTTATTCTTTTTAAGCTTCTCTTTAATTTCAAGAACTTCATTATCACCTTTCTGGGCTTCTTTAATTTGATTCATTAAGGTGGGTTGTAATTCAAGCATATTTATTTGGCCCACCTCAACCATTTCCAAGTTGAGGTCAGATAATTCTTTATATAATTCAGGTTGATCTTCTTTAAGCATGAGATGATTGCAACAGGAGCGCCGGCTTAAGGCATCAGCCACCACATTGGCCTTGCCAGGATGATAATGGATTCCCACATCATAGTCCTTGATTAATTCTAACCATCTTCTTTGTCTTAGATTAAGATCAAAGGTTGAGTGAATATATATTTGAGACTTTTGTGATCGGTGAATATTTCGGTTCTATTGCCAATTAAATAGTGCCTCCAGTTTTTAAAGCGTGAACCACAGTGCTAGCTCAAGATCATGAGTGGGATAATTACGCTCATGAGGTTTGAGTTGTCTTGATGCGTAAGCAACAACTCTCCTTTTTGCATCAAGACGCATCCTAGGCCTTGCCTAGATGCATCGCAAAATACCTCAAAATCCTTATGGACATCGTGCAAGATTAACAATCGGCGGAAGTTAATAGCCTTTTAACTCTTGGAAACTAGCCTCACACTTATCATTCCACTCAAATTTATTTTCCTTTTAAGAAAATTTGTCAAAGGATCTAGAGATTTTTGAAAAATTTTCAATGAACCGCGGTAATATCCCGCCAATCCAAGAAAACTTCTCACTTGCTTCACAGATTTTGGTTGTTTCCACTCAACAACATGGTGACTTTTTCCGGTCCACTGCAACACCTCCGGCTGATATCACATGACCAAGGAAAATCACTTCTTTCATCCAGAACTCACACTTGCTCAGCTTGGCATACAACTGATTTTCTCTTAACCTCTCCAAAACCTTTCTAAGATGAATTTCATGCTCTTCCGATTTAGAAAAGATTAGAATATCATCGATGAATACCACCACAAACTTGTCTAGAAAATCCATGAACACTTTATTCATTAGATTCATGAAGTATGGCGGAGCATTGGTAAGTCCAAACGACATCACCGTGAACTCATAGAGGCCATATCTTGTGGTGAAAGCCGTTTTTGGAATGTCGGTATCTTTAATTTTTATTTGGTGGTAACCAGACCTCAGGTCGATTTTCGAGAAGATACAAGCTCCTTTCATTTGATCAAACAGATCATCAATTCTAGGAAGAGGGAATTTATTCTTAATTGTTACTTCATTTAGAGATCGATAATCTATGCCCATGCGGAGAGATCCGTCTTTCTTTTTGACGAAGATCACGGGGGCTCCCCAAGAGGAAACACTTGGTTGGATAAATCCTTTTTCTTGCAATTCTTCAATTTGTTTCTTCAATTCAGCCATTAGATTGGCAGATAGGCAATAAGGTCTTTGGGAGATAGGACCAGTGCCAGGGACCAGGTTTATCACAAATTCAATTTCCCGATCAGGGGGCATTCCAGGTAGCTCGTTCGGGAACACATCGGGAAAATCCTTTACCACAGCTATGGTTTACAGGGAAGATGCCTCCAACTTATTGAGGGTGATTAGATCAGAGGGGAAAGGATTTGCGATGAATTGGACGTCCTGTCCAACATTATTAATTAATTTTACTGTTTTGGTGGCACAGTCTATTTGACCTTTATTTTTAGTTAACCAATCCATACCCAGAATCACTTCAATTCCTCTTGAGTTTATAACCACCAAGTCTGCTAAGAACTCGGTGTCTTGAATTTTTAGCTCAACCCCGGGGCACATCAAGGTGGACCTCATGATTTTTCTCGGAGATTTAATTAGCATTGGATTCTTTAGTGCATCAGTTTTTAACTCATGATTTTTGACAAAAGATGATGAGATGAATGAATGCGTTGCACCGAATCAAAAGAGCAAGCAAGGTGCATTGCACTTATGAAAAACTTACCCATCACCACATTGGGATCGGTGTGGGCATCCTCATCAGTGACGTGGTTCACACGCCCACGTCCAACAGCAGGAGTAGATCTTGCAGGTTGAAAGTTCCCGCAACCCATCCCAGAAGACAAGAGTCGCGGAGCAGCAGGCTTCCCTTGAGGCTCATGATTTTTGTTGGGACACGACCTGGCATAGTGACCCAACTGCTGGCAAGCAAAGCATTTTATGGTGGAGATATCTTTCTTTTGAGGGGAGGAGACTTGGGTGGGAACTGGTGGAGGTGGTAGAGGAGCAGGTCGCGACTGGACCCACTGGGTGCGAGGGCGAGGAGGAATGATATGCCCACGATCACGAGAGCGCTTGATCTTGAAACGAGAACTTCCAGAGGAATGGCTATCCTCATGGGCCTTCTTTTTTCGGGCAGCCAGGCACTGGCGACGGTTTTCCTCTTGCTTAACCGCTCGGGCAAACATTTGCTTAAAAGTAGGGAACTCGGAGGAGTCAATCAAGACACGTATCTCAGGGTCCATGCCTTTCTTGAAGAAATATATCTTATCAGCATCGCTCCTCACGTCCCTTGGAACATATCGAGCCAAGAGTGTGAATTTGGTGAGGTACTCCTGCAGGGTCATGCTTCCTTGCACGAGGGAGTGAAATTCAATTCTTTTAGCCTCCTTAACACTGTCAGGAACATAGTTCTCTTCAAATGCCTCAACGAACTCAGCCCACTCAATAGCATCAGGTTATCATGGGCCTCACGAGCGTGTCCCACCAAGCAAAGCAAACCCGGTGAGTGATGTGTTGCGAAGTGAACAATCTCAACCTCACCACATTGGAACATGATGAGCTTTTTTCGATCTCCTTTAACCAATCCATTTGCTTCCAGAGAGTCGGTGAGCCAAGAAACTTAGGGGATTGGCCCTAAGGAAGTCATTGATACTGAACGATAGGGAGGTGGAGCTGGTGTACGAGCAGGAGAGGGAGCTGGGGCAGGAGGATGATTCCGCTCTCGAATCAAGTCGCGGATCATTTGGTGTTGCATTTGCATGATTTCTCGGGTGGTGGGTTCTTCAGGAGGTGGTGGTGGAAGTTGGTGGGTGGACTCGGCTTGATGCTCGGGAGAATTTTCGTGGTGGGATCTTGGTTGGGAATTTTGTGGAGGATTTGGCAGAGGAGCTGGCGGAGGAACAGGAGCAGGAGGAGGTACAGGATGATGTCCTCCAACAGAATGTTGATCCATACGAACTGAGCGATCTTGCTCACGAGGTTGGTGCAAAGCACTTGCTCGGCTCGGGGCACTTCCATAACCTCGGCCCCGGGCAACATCCCTTCTTCCAGCCACTCGAGCGATCACCATCTGATAGATAGGAGAGGAACGAGATAAGCATAAGGGGGAATTACGTTTTTCATCCAAAACATGATTTTAAATATGCAATTTGGCACCAAACAAATACACACTTAATTAGCTTTATAGAGATACAACCAAAGGATGCGTACCACAATAGGCCGGTACGTCAATCCATGCATACGCAATGCTAACTTCGATCTGAGGTACACAAGCGGGCGCCGTAACACTAATAGGACTGGATCCACAGGGCCCACCAGGTAAGCACCAACCAGAGTAGGATGGTTACCACGGTGATCCATAGCGAAAAGTGCCTCATCTCCTCGAGGAAGAGACGGAACTCGCTCGGCTCGGGCTGAGGGTGAGAACTCGGGGAACGACTAGGACTTGGAGCGCGGCGAGGAGGACTCATGAGCGGCGAGGGCTCAGCGAGCGGCGAGGGTCATGAACACGAGCGAGGAGGACTTGCGGGCGAATCTCCGACCTTCTCCTCATCGCGGTTTGGAGAAGCGGCGGCACGGCGGCGGCGGCAGCAGCGGCCGGCCCTCTTAAAAAGGCGGCCCGGTTATTTGAAGTGGAGGGGGGACCGGCGGCAAAGCGCGGCAAAGCGCGGACAAGAGAGAAAGCAAAAGAAAAAGAAAAGAAAAAGGGCGACAGTGACCCAAACAAAGGACACAGAGGCTACGAGCTAGTCCTGGTCGCAATCGGACTTAGAGACCAACTCCACGGGGTCTTCCCCGTCATCATCATCATCATCGGCATCAACAGCGGGCTGCCAACCAGACGGTGGTGATCGGACCATCAAGGGTATGCCCTGGAGCTCGACAAGAGTGGGAGGCGGAGCTCTCACTCCGGAAGGACCCAGATCCAACTTGAGATCCCTGGGGGTGAGCTCGAAGGTGCACAAGGGAAGATCATCAAGATCCTTAGGCGGGGACGCGGGGCTTGTCCCGACCTCCTTCTTCTTCGGGCGCGAGGAAGAAGCAGCAGTAGCAGGAGTCCCGGAGGAAGAAGCGGCATTCCCACGGAGACGCTGGTTCTCGCGAACCAACTGACGGATTCTTTTACGAAGATGGACCTTCTCCACCAAGTGGAAAGAGTCGCACTTTTTAAGGTCACGGCTCTCCTTCTTGGCTTGCTTCAACTGGCGGTTGGTGTCATAGGCAGAGTTCAGCTCCCGCAGAGCGATGGTGTACGCGTCGTCCAGGGATTGGACGAGCTCGGCAAGATGGTACACCATTGGGTCGCTCTCACCCTCGGCTGTACGAGCATGACTGAACCGCTCGTTAGGCAGACGAGAGGGAAAGTAGCGAAGCGGGGAGACGTGCAGCTCACGCGTGAACAGACTGCGGAGTCGATGTAGAGCAAGTCTGGACACGTCTTGGATGGCGTCTGAGCAGTTGACGCGATTGGCAGAGTAGCGGAACGGTCCACGAGTAGGCGGTGGACCCGCTGCAAAGACAGTGACGCACACCACCCAGCATGTGCGTCCTTTGCGCAAAGTAGTGGCCCCATGATACATAGGGTCACCGAAACCAAGCGTGCTCAGCATCAGCAACAGCTGGCGCACGAAACCTCCGTAGCCAAGTCCAAGGGCGGACGCGAACGATGGCATCTACTCTTTCCAAAAGATTATCAGCAAAAAAAAATTGGATTACGAAGATTAAGAATTTATTTAACAATTATTTCCTTTATAAATTATGTGGTCTCTAATTCTAGGGCTACGTCCTAAAGCCAGTCGGCTCTGATACCACTTTTGTCAGGACCAGGTCTAATTGACCGAATCCTAATTGTGCATACAGTACTAGTCCCAGAAGATCATGGCTAGCACACACAATTTAACAATAATGGTACATTGTCTTCGAGTTACATTATTACAACATAGGGGACTAAGCGTCCCACAGGAAGTCACAATTTAATACATCAAGCACGGCACGCAGGCCAAGATACAGAGTTACACACACGGTAACGCAGGTGCCCAACATGGCACGATTTATTCTAGTAGCTAGACTATTCCATAGGCAAAGCAGCAGGCAGGACACAACTCTACTCTTCGTCCTCGAAGTCCTCCTCCTCCTCGTGTCCGGGTCCTCCTCGGATGGCGAGTCATAGGGAGCTTCCTCGACTGTTAAAATTTTTGGAAGAGAGGAAGGAGAAATAGGGGTGAGTACAAAGGTACTCAGCAAGTCGAGGATATATGCAGATGGGGTTTAGTACAAATGGATGGCTTGGGTAGTTTTGCGGAAATTGCAGTTATTAGCCTAGTTTTGACAAAGCGATTTAGAAACATTAAATCTCCATATTTTCTTTGGGCTTTTCTCAAACGGTTCTCGCCACTTGGCCTTAGTGCCATAACGAGAACAAAATCCTTTCTTATTTTCTTTTTCAACCCGACTAGGTCCATTCATGCGACACTTTCCAGTGGCGTCACCAATACGGAATGTCGCCATGGCACCTAGCTCAAACGAAATCTGCTCAAGTTCTTACTCATCTCAAATCCTTTGTTCAAAACCCTTTTCTAAATTGGTTTTAAAATGAAGGAGCTACCATATAATCAGTCCCTTCAAGGCCAGAAGCTGCGAGCACGGCTATCATGACGAGTTTTAACTCTGCGAGTGGAGTACGCTTTACCCTCGAGGCTACGCACCAGCACGATGTTTCACCACAAGACCGTCAACCAAAAGGACCGACGATCGGGCCGTCCCCATACCGGGGCTCGAGGTCGTCAGAATGGCTCAGTTCATAGGATCTTAGGATGAGCAGTCCTTAGACTAGGGAGAGTAGATATTTTAGCCCAGTTTACAAAACCGGTGCCACACTGCACCAACTGCCAAAATATCGCCCTAGTCGGAAAGATTTTGGGGTAAGAGAAAAATCATTTCCTACTAAGCATCACCCCTGATGCGCTATCTTTAAATCACCCTTTCCCAAACATTTCTCAACAATATTCTCATTTCACACAAATGATCGAATCATTCCGCATAAAAGATTTTCAAGCATTTATCCTACCACAACAGAGCATATAAATATGAGCAATTTATTATTTTAGCCATAGGTTTAATCCTACCATAAATCTTATCTTTCTATTTGGCATAATATCTAAGTCTAGTAAATACGGCATTTATCCTCTTTAAACTAGCAAGCATATTTTCAAGTCTAGTAAACATTTTCTAAATAAACGAAAATGGTTTCACAATATGATCGAAGGGGACTTGCCTTGGTCAGAAGACGAGTAGGAGCAACCGGCGACGTTGGGCGGGTCTAACCACGCGGACAACACATACAAGATAATACAACCATCCATCAGACAGGAAAACATTTATATGCAATTTTGGTTTGAAAATTATGCACGAAATAAATATGCATGAAAATGTGATGCATGCACAACTATTTTATATTTTTATATTTTCATCATTTTTCTAAGGTTTTTGAAAATCATTCGTTATTTGCTAGTTAATGCAAAATGATTAGTTTATTTGTTATTGTTATAGGTATTAATATAAATAGAGAGTTATTAAATTTTGGATTATATTTATGTGTGCGCTTTTAACTCTGGAAAGCGTATTCTGCTCGAATACGTTTCCAATTATCAGAGCCAACCAACTACACAAGCTAGCACTAATCTCAAAGCACTTCTTCTTCTATCTCTAGCCACATGCATGCATGCAGCCACAACACAGCACGCACGCAAGAAACTCCATTGGAGCACACTGGAGCTCGGCTAGCTGGCGGTGGCAACCTCCGTTCGACAAACCGACTGCAAAAATGGATTCCTCTTGACTCAGCGCTTCCAAAGGACCCTAAAGTTGTGGATCCGCCGACTGCGCCTGACGCACGTAGTTATACATAATCTACAGTGCATGCTCTAAGCTTGCTCGCATGGCTTCCAAGGGAGCTCTAGCTCAACAAGGCACACGCAGGGGAGACTACGGCCACCCCGGGATCATCTTCCTAAGCTCATGCGCACCTAGAGATGTGCGAAGCTTACCAAGGCGACAACAACCGAAAGTGCTATCAAGGGCAGCTTCTTTTTAACTTGGTGGTTCTTCGGGTTCCTTCGACGCTGCGGTATGGAGGATGAGAGGAAACGAGTGAGGAAGTAACTAAGAAATGGAGGAAGACAACGGGATTGAACATAGCTCACCGAGGAGAAGTACAGAGCACTGCACGCATGAGGCGAGAAGAAACGAGGTGCTCGATTGCTTCACTTATAAGCTAAGACGGCTCGAGCGTAATCTCGCCGGAGCAACGATGGATAGTGCTATTGTTTACAAATGGCAATACGCTGGCGCCTGGCTAGAGCACAAGCGAGACTCTTCGGCAGGCGTGGCCTTGGCGAAGTCAAATGTGCAGAAGCGTGCGTGCACGTCGCAGAACGAAGTTAGGTGGAGTAACTCATGTTTAAGCTGAGTTACGGGTAGAGATAAGCTCACAGCGCAGAGGGTAGCATCGAGAGGACAGAGGCTCGGGCCCATCGAGAGAAAATGAAATTAATCTTTTGTTTGCTCTTGTAAAAATTAATTAAAACTTCTTCTTAAATCTTAAATTATATAAATTAATTTACACAAAGTCGTCAAAAACTTAGAAGTAATAAATTTTAAAATGCACAAATATTTTTATTTAGCAAGTGAACAATTTAATTAATGATGCATTTATGACATGATGCGATGACTATTAAATTATTTTAATGCCATGATTTTTCAAAAATTAACGTGCCAAATTTGTTTTTAAAATTTGGGATGTTACACTTGTGAGTATCTAGAAAAATATACCCATCTGTTTTTTAAAAGATAAAATGGGCAACTTACCGTCGAATGTGTTGGGAAACCGACCATGGGGAGGAGGGGAGCCCGCCCCAGACAAAGCCAGTAAGACGGCATGGTGCGGCTAGGGCCGGTCGACGGCTCCCCCACGGGGGGTCCCACATTGGACCTAGTCTAAACCCTAAGCAGTACTATATAAGAAAAGGTGGAGCACTAATTGTATAACAGATCTGAGAAATAATAAAGAGAAGCTCCACCCATACAACTATGTGTCTCCTATGTTTTGATCTTTTTCTGTGATTGATTGTCCACGTTTATACCTCGGACTACAACCGGTAGTGATGTTTGTTAACATGTTATTAGCACGCTCGCTCCTTGACGTGCCGATCAATCGGCGAGGAAGAACGATCTGCATCCACTTCTACCACGAAGGTATAATTCGGTGCATCCATTACCCAGTAGATCGTAATCTGTGCTTGAATTTGACTGCAGATCGAGAATCTATGTGGTGTTTCCCTAATAGATTGGAATTTTTTGCAAAGAATTTTAGTAGATTCGCTTTTGGGGAATTTATAAAACAATCACGAAGATTGATCTTCGCCTTACAGCCGCCGATCATCGCGCCTACCGCCGGCGCCACCGCCATCGCCACGCCCACTGACGCCATACCAGATGCGCCTCTCCAGCTCCCATGCCAACAAGACGCTGCCGCCGTCGCAGTCAGCCCTGTTATCGCTTGCGCCAGGCCACGGGTTCAGACTGGCGGCGGCTCATGAAACCCTAGCCACCCGTTCGCGAAGCAGCCGGGCCGCCACCAGTGGGCCGCCCTCGAGCCACCTGCGCGCCGTGGGCGAGGCACCCTGCACTTCCAGTTTGGTCGCCCTTCTGGCCGCCTCGACTGGCAAGCTTGTCGGCTTAGCAGCCAGAAGGCCAAGACTGCCCGCTGGTGAGCCCGCGCCCTCCTGCAAATGCCCCGTCGAGGTGACTCAAGCCGGCCGCTGAGCCCGACCTAGCGCCACCACAGAGATGAGCCGAATTGGAAAATTTTGCAAATTGGCTTCGAAAAATTCCAAAAATTACTGAAATTTCCCCGATTCTTGCATAATCACCTGTTAGAATTTTGAAAATTATATGTTTTCAAACCCGTAAAAGATTACGTGCAGCCTTGCTAGCCGCAGGTCGTACGCTGGACCGAAAGGTCCAAATTAAGCGGAAATTTTCAAAAGAAATTGTAAAAAGCCACGGGATTTCTGAAATTGCCCTGAAAATTGTGAAATTATAGAAAACCCCTTTGATTCTTGCAGAATCACCCGAGATTTGAATTTTGGCATGTTTTGCAACTCGGGGATTTAAATTTGGCACCCCTATTTTCAGAAGAAGGAAAATTTCTTTAAAATCCCTTAGAAGCTTGGAAATTACTATACGTTTTTTCGATACCTTCCTAGTTTTCAAATGTATTGAAAACTTAATCTTTGGCCCTTTAGCATCCTGAGAACTTGAAGTTTGCACTCGGCTTTGAATTTGAAGCATTATTTAATTCTGTAATTATTTTTGTGCAATCTTTGTGGGCATTTGCCATTATAATTATCAGAAATTATTTATGCCTCTGAATGGTAATGGCATGCAAGAATATATATATTACTGGAATACGTGAGAATTAATTATGTCATGCACCACATTTAATTAGATTACATGAAGTAATCTTATGAATTAATCCTGAAGTATACATGTCGAGTATAATAAAAGATGAATTTGAGGTATTGGCATTGCATAGCCAGAGCAATCTCACTTGGGCATTGGACTATAGAATTGCACCCTGTAGCATGAAGCTCTGGGCCGCCATCGGGCTAGAACCCCAAAAAGATTAGAAACCGATGTGCGGAATAACCCTGCATTGCACTTTCTTTGGCACCCCTCTATGAACAAATAGTATTGGTGTATGCATGAGCAACATACCGCACTTAAGAAGCGGTTTTGGACGCTCTAGTATACTATCCTTTCTATTATATGAGAATAGGGCATGCATGAGACTGCAAATTATGAAAAAAAATGGTCAATTCCTCTTTTGTGACAAAGATCACATTCGAGGAGTAATCTCCACTCTCACCTAAGTATAACTCCAAGTGCTTACAACTTTTGTTGTTTAGTCACGAAGAAGCTATTAGGGGGAGAACGCCCCAAATTGTAAAGAAGGGCATGAATAGGAGAATAAAAATAATTGGCCTATGAAGAGAAAGTCCATTACTTAAGAAAGATAACACATGGAGAAGTCGCATTTTATTTCCACCATTTAAAGGGCAGAACCCTCAAGACATAATGTCAGGAAATTATGTGGCATTAGGAAGATTGGTCTGTGATTTGCCATGATTATGCATTCAATTATGGCTTATCGATCAAAACAGAAAGAAAAACAATGGCAGAAGCTTAACTTGTCATTGTTGATGGAAACTCTTGCAGAGTCCTCCCAAATCTCCCCCTTGTTCTAATTGCAATCGCACATGAAGTGCATGGAGAAACGAAGATCTCGACATATGTCATTGAAACTAGAATAACCGTCTCGGCCCTATCGCGCCGCTGTTCGGTTACATCTGTGTGGTTGACTATGGGACCTGCCCTTTTAGCGATAGAAGCCTTTGGGAGCAGCCCCTATTGTCAACTGTGCTCCCGTACCATTGCATCGCCCTTGCCCTGAGTCAATCATTGCCATATCAGCCTATAGGTTTCGGGAGCACACCCACACGTAGTGGGTGCATAATTTTTAATCGCATTTTATGAATTTGCACTCTAAATTATGGTTGCTAGCAGACATATGAATTTTTAGTATGAATTGGAAGTTCCTGAAGAGCATATTTGAATTCAAGTTTTAGAAGAGCACACATTAATTCTCATGACGGGTTTTGCATTTGCCCTTATTCCAATATATATAACGTTGCAATCAATTTATGAATTATTTGAATCATGAATCTTGCCATTACCTGATTACAACCTATAATCTATATAGTGCCCTTAGAGGTTATTAATACTGTTGTAGAGCAACAAAAAGCATTTTAAGAGAACTCATATACCGTATCTGTCCTGAAGAATACTGTTAGTATCAATTTAAATATATCGCTAGTAGCGATCTGTGCATAGATTGCTCACGAAGAGCCACGGGTATATTATTGGGTATTACATCAGAACTTAAAAAGCGCTGTTTGCCCCCAAGCATTTTTGGAGCCTCTTAAATTTGAAGGCATCCGTGCATGTTTAATGAAGAAACAAATGAAGAGAATTGCACTGAATGCTCATGTATTATGAAGAATGCCGGATGTAAGAAAAGCATAATAGAAGTAATCGCTCCTCTATGAATTCGGGCTACACTATAATAGATTTAATACACTTGTAGTGCATGCCAGCTTAGAAGACTAGATTTAGAAGCTCTTAACTCTTATCTTTTCAGTATTGTATTCTGGGTTCCCCAGTTTTGCAATGATAAGGGATTGCACAAACAACTCACACCGGGCTATAATATCATCGTGAAGATTTTCCGAATCTTGAACATTTTGTGTGCCTGAATGTGCCACCGAAAATTAATGAATAAATTTTGAATTATGAAAAGAAAGCCAAAGTCTCTGAATCTCTGGACTGCATCTAGTAGGACATTTGCGTTCCAATTCAGCCCTTAACAAGGCAGTTTTGGTACTTCAAAGTGCTCAACACTGTTTCCTAAATGTGATCAAGTTTATTCTCACACGAGAAACGAAGTATTTGAAGAGAAGATCTTGTAAATCACTGGAATGAAAGAATTTCCTCATCCCATCATATGAAGTCCGCCGCAATGGACACTACTAGTGACTTTATTTTAAAGGCATTTGATGATGAGATTTGAAGCAGAGCACTGTGAATAGGCATAGCATGCCACCTCTTACAGAGAGAGTAGTAGTCATATGAATTCAATAATTAGCCCGGTTAATGAGCAAAGTTGTAATTCTTCAAAAATATGTGGAGACATGAAGTTTTACACAGAGCATCCCTAATCACTATTCAAAAAAACATGTATTTCTACAACATCCAACTAGTGCATGCAAAGGGTCATCATGAAATTTTTCACTTTGAATTATATGTACCATAATGCTATTGACGAGGAATATTTTTTCATCATTAGGGGAGAATTAGAACTCCTGAATGAGAATGCCGAGAAAATAAGCATAGAGAATCCTCGTGCATGACCTTTGCACTAGTAGAGAAACAGAAGTCTTGAAGAATATTGAAATATATGTGAAACTACCATTGAATGACCATTTTGGTGATATGAAGGAAATGATTATGTTGCATTACTAGAAGTAATGCGCCAGAGAGGGTTGCAGTACTAAAGAATTGAAGGTACCCCTCAACCTGTTCAAAGGCGTCAGAAAGAACAGGGAGACTGGTTCCTCCGACCCAAAGTATCTGGGGACGCTTGGGGAAAAATGGAAAGAGGGTTTATCATGACCAAATCACTAAAAATGCCCCAAGTAGTGAAGGGGAGCCAGTTGAGGCCTGACAGCTGGAGAGAAGCCTGCTAGCGAGGCACACCCAGTCTTGAATACACCATGGCTGGAATAAATGAATGAATGTATCGACCAAAATGTGTGCACACACCGGCGATAAGAACTAAAGGAACTTGCTCCCGTAATGAGAAATAGCGGTGCAGAGCAAGTAGAAGTGCACGAAGCACCCCATGACTAAATGGCCATATGAATTGTATTATTAAGGGAATTTATGAATAGAGCAACAGTCAAAGTCGACATATATATGCCATATAAAAGAAGGCAATTACCGCGGTATACTAACATTTTCTCTAGAAGAGAAATAAGAATAATGAATTGGTATGGTACATAACAAGGCTCATAGCTCGACGCTTCATGAAGAAGCTTATTCCCTAGTCATGGTATTCCTCTAGATACATCTCATTAGTGGCAGTACTCAACTTGAAGTTGGAGTGAAATTTGAATTGAATGATGTTGTTACTGAATATATGTATAAGAGACTTGGATTCGGATTTATGAATAAAGATACTTAAAGTATCACCTTCCGTAACCAAGGTAGAGCAAATAGAAACATATAGTGTGAAACTCTGAAAGTCACTATATAAATTGAAGAAGAGAATTAGAATAAGTATGCTCATACTTGAAGTATGGTAAGCTAAGCACTGCTTAGGCTTGCGGCTCGAGCATTTTCCTCATGGGATCCTAATGCACCAGGAGAGCTATACTCAGATGGTTTTAGAAAGGTTTGGCTTTGGCAAAGCCTATTTCTGAAGAACCCCTATGATTGGGAGATCTTTGCAGAAAGGAAAAGACCCCTTCCGACCCAGGAAAGAGGGGGAGGAAATCCTCGGGCAGGAAGTCCCGTACCTGAGTGCAATAGGAGCACTTATGTATCTTGCTAATAGCACACGGCTTGATATTGCATTCGCTGTAAACACGATGGTTCCATACAGTGCAGCGCCCACGAAGAGACATTAGAACGGAATAAAGGTTATCTTTCCATACCTCCGTGGAAGCATTGATCTTGGCCTGTTTTACAGGAAGAACTAAGATATGAATATTGTTGGTTATGCCGATGCTGGGTACCTTTCGAACCCACATTCTGGTAAATCACAAACTGGGTATGTTTTCCTATGTGGTGGCACTGCAATGTCATAAAAGTCGTTCAAGGAGACGTTAGTGGCTGCGTCCACAAACCACTCGAAAATCATTACATTATATGAAGCATCACGTGAATGTGCATGGTTAAGAAAAATGGTGAAACACATCCTGCAGTCATGTGGATTACCTATTGAGCAAACCCTACAATTATCTACAAAGATAATGCCGCTTGTGTTGCACAAATGCAAATGAGTTATGTGAAAAGTAATCTTACTAAGCATATCGACCCCAAGTTCTTTTATGCTCATGAACTGCATAAATTGAACGAAATTAGTATCCAGCACACCAAATCCTGTGAGAATTTGGCTGACCTGTTCACTAAGTTATTACCTACCGCCTCCTTTGAAAGGTGTGTTAGGGACATTGGAATAATCAGGCTCAAAGAAGTGCTGAATTAAGGGGAGATAATTCACACGCCCTGAATTAAAACTTTGGCATGAAGCCGGAGTACCCAACTCGATCTTGAAGATTGAATGCAATGTTGGGTGGTTTGTACTCTTTTTCCTTGGTTAGTTTTCCTGAAGTTTTCTCACATAAGGTTTTTAATGAGGCAAATCGTATGCTGTGAAGCGTATGCTATGTACTCTTTCTCCAATCCTTTTTTTCCAATGGGTTTTGAATGGAGTTTTGATGAGGCATATGCATCTCGCTGACAAGGTCCAAGGGGGAGTGTTGGGAAACCGACCGTGGGCGCGGTGGGAGCCTGGCCCGGCATAGCCAGCACGACGGCATGGTGCGGCTAGGGCCGGCCGTCGGCTCCCCCACGGTGGGTCCCACATTAGACCTAGCCTAAACCCTAAGCAGTACTATATAAGAAGAGGTGGAGCACCTATTGTATAACAGATCTAAGAAATAATAAAGAGAAGCTCCACCCATACATCCATGTGTCTCCTATGTTTTGATCTTTCTCTATGATTGATTGTCCACGTTTATACCTCGGATTACATTCGGTAGCGAGGTTTCTTAACACGTTATCAGCACGCTCGCTCCTTGACGTGCCGATCAATCCGCGAGGAAGAACGATCTACATCCACTTCTACCACGAAGGTATAATTTGGCTCACCGATTACCCGATGAATCGTGTCAGGTTTGAATTTGATTGCGATCAAGAAACTATGTGGGGTTTCCCTAGTAGATTGGAAATTTTTGCAAAGAATTTTAGTAGATTCGTTTTGGGGAATTTATAAAAACAATCCTGAAGATTGATCTCGGCCTCGCCACCGCCCCGATCATCGCTGGCGTCGCCGACGCTCCCACACGCCAGTCATGCCGCATCCACACAGGTGGTGTCTAGGAGAAAACCTAGCCGCCCGTTCGCATGGCAGAGACGGCAGCCACCCGTGGGTCAGCCGCCTAAGCCACCCAGCACAGACGTGGGCGAGCCACCTACGCCAGTGTGGGCCCGCCTGCCACGCCGCCCGCCCGTCTAGGCCGCCTTGCGGCCACTTTCTGGTGGGCAGCGCCCTCATGTTGGGCTGCCCGTGCAATGATCAGCTCAAGTGTTTGGATGGCATAAATCAAATGATAGAAACTTTCAATGGCATGTATCCAATTTTTTCAAAGCAAGGGCGTGCAGTGCAGTAAAAGTAGGGTGTGTAGACAAAAAAGAAAGCAGTAAAAAAACATGCAACAACAATACAACACACCATAGAATGTCCGTGGTCTTTTTTTCGCCATGTCAACACGTTTTTTACAATGAATGAAAAGGTGGAAAAAGAGTACAACCTTACTAGAACAAATAACATCAACGCAAAATTGTCTGTTGCTTGCGCCTGCGAAATAGGAAACGCGATAGGTTTAATGGAACATAGAAGAACCCGGTTTCTCTATGCGTAACTCGTAACTTGTAAGTGAGCATGCACTTCATATTACAATATCGTAACATAGAATATACTAGAAGCTTCCCCCCCTTCGAATCCTTTCACCGCCAAGTAACGCCGTATAAAGTTGGCTATGTGCACTATTATCGTGTATGGACTACACAAAGATAGCATTTCATTACACGCCTCCCGCCCCTCATTCCATGATCTGTGTAGGTTCCTTTGAAGCGTGTACGTTGTATCGATCGATCGGCTTCACGTGCTTTCTACCGAACACGCCGTAGTTTCATATATGAACTTGTACCTCCGACTTACCGCCACCGAACGAGGAGCGTGGTATGATCATTGTAGTGTTGCTTACCCCATACAACCCTTGAACGCACCGGCGAGGATGAAGACGGTGGCGCCAGAAGTCTAAAATATATCGGTCCGGGGAGGCTTGTGGCAGCTAGTGCTGAAGCGACGACCATGTGCCACCGTGTCGCCGGCCCACCTCTAGCCGCCTACATTGCCCCCACCTGTGTCGTCGACCTCAGCTTCCCCAACCTGTGTCGTCGACCTCAGCTTCCCCGACGACACTGGTGAGCCACCCGCCATCTTCGAATCCTTTCACCGGCCAAGTAACGCTCCGTACAAAGTTGGCTATGTGCACTATTACCGTGTATGGACCTCACAAAAGGTAGCATTTCATTACACGCTCCTCCCCCGCCCCTCATTCCATGATCTGCGTAGGTTCCTTTGAAACGTGTACGTTGTATCGATCGATCGGTTTCACGTACTTCTACCAGACACGTCGTAGTTTCATATATGAACATGTACCTCGGACTTACCGCCGGCCGAACGAGGAGTGTGGTATGATCTTTGTTGGGTTGTTTACCCCTTACAACCCTATAGCGCCCCGGCGAGGTTGAAGACGAGACGCCGAAAGCTGAAAATATATTGGTCCTGGGGGCTTGTCGGTGGCTAGTGCCCGCCGATTTACATTGCCCCTACTTGTCCAGGGAGGGTGACTGTCCCAATGGCTGTGTCGTCGGCCAAACTTGGGACGCCGACACTGCCCTACCCTGTGTTGTCGGCATCCCATCCGCCGACGACACTGGTCCCCCCACCCCCCACCATCGACTCCTTCCGAAGGACAATTAATAGTCCTAAATTTTCCACATTGAGCCCACATGGCGTAGAATAATCGCACGGCATGTGGGCCATGGTCAAACTGCCGGTCTAGCGAAACTAGTTTTATCCACGACCCAATTATCGCATACAACTTCCAGACACACATAATCTCGCCGAGACCGCTTGTCTCGCCGAAGTTCCCTCTTGTAATCCTCTTTGATGTAAAGAAAGGCCGGACGTAGCTATTATCTCCTCTCGAGAGGCTGAACCGTGATAAAACCTCGTCTCCTGTTGCTCGTTGATTGCTGTTCGCTTACTTGGCGGTCTCCTATCTCCCTTTTCCAAGAACCTTAGTTGACTTGAGATCGATATCTCAACCGTCGACACCCCTTCTTCGAATCCTTTCACCGGCCAAGTAACGCTGCGTACAAAGTTGGCTATGTGCACTATTACCGTGTATGGACCTCACAAAAGGTAGCATTTCATTACACGCTCCTCCCCCGCCCCTCATTCCATGTTATGCGTAGGTTCCTTTGAAACATGTACGTTGTATCGATCGATCGGCTTCACGTGCTTATACCAGACACGTCGTAGTTTCATATATGAACATGTACCTCGGACTTACCACAAGCCGAACGAGGAGCGTGGTATGATCTTTATTGTGTTGCTTACCCCTTATAACGCCAGATCGCCCGGTGAGGTTAAATACAGAGGCGTGGTAAGTCTAAAATATATCGGTCCCATGGGCTTGTGTCGGCGGCTAGTGCCCGTCGACGACATTGCCCCCACTTGTCCAGGGAGGTGAATCGTCCCAATGGGCGTAATGTCGCCGCCATACTTGGGCCGCCGACATCGCCTCTACCTCGTGTTGTCGGCATCCTTCCGCCGACGACACAGTCCCCCCAACCCCACCACCGACTCTTTCCAAGGACAATTAATAGTCCTAAATTTTCCATAATCGTCCCAAGCAGGCGTAGAATAATCTGTGGCTCGCCATGTAGGCCATGGTCAAACTGCCGGTCTAGCGAAACTAGTTTTGTTCACGGTGAAGGAGCTGTGTCCACGGCCAGTTCCCCGAGTGAGTCCATATTGTTTTAAGTCTATTCTAAGTTACAGTTTTGAAACTTTATACATAAATATTTTTTAAAATATTTAGATTGGTATATAGAAACGAAAATACTTATCTATGACCGTTCGAATGTTCGGACACACCGCATGTCACGTAAGCGCGCACATGGCAGTCTGGCTCCACACGTCAGCCATACAATGGTGGGACCCACCTGCTTTTTTGCACCATGCATCCGGCGCGCCTCCCACGAGCCAAGAAGACCTCTCGCACACGCCAGTGCGAGGAATCGACACAGTAATAGACATCACAATCACCTGTGTTCAACTGCAGGGGTGAACCCATCTACTTTTTGTTTTATTTCTTCATCTTGGATTCATGTGAGGATGAGCATTTGACTAGTATTTTTGCTAGATGCACACCTCTGCTATAGCTCTGCTCATTTACGGTCTCTTCTTTTATTAAAACTTGAGATTTTAACTTTTAAAACTTGGATTTGTTTCATGAAACTTAGGACCTTATCATTGAAACTTGGATTTTCGCTATTGAAACTTGGTTTTGGCTTCTTTGAAACACAGGTACTTTTTACTATTTAAACTTGATTTTTCTCTCGTTAGACTTCCCGAACTATCAAGCTTCATCATCAAGTTTTGAAGTTTCATCTGCTATTTTAAAAAGTTTCATTGGTTGTTTTTTCATGTTTCATTGATAGGTTTGTCAAGTTTCATAGGGAGGAAGGGACACGCAATGCTGCTTTGGGGAGGCCACGTCCAGGCATGCATAAATGGAGTACAACATTGTGCAGCTTTTGCTTTTTTTTTTTGTCTCCGCTTTTGTTGTGTAGGCGAGGTGTCCAATTAGGGCTACGCCATTATCCGTCCGAAAGGCCGGCGTCATCATATAAAAATTATATGAATAAATTTATCGAAAAAGAACTTTCATAATATATAATTTTAGTGTATTTTATAAATAAATTATGATAGCTATTTACCGTTAAGTTCTATTTCAAGATTATGTCAATGTTCAAAACGATAGTATTATTTAAAAACCGGAGGAAGCATTATATATACTTAGTCTTAATTGATGAAATAGTGATTGATGCCTCGTTAATATAATTTAATTATAAATGAACAAAAATATGTCGACGGTTGGGATATTGACCCAAGTCAACTAAGTTTCTTCAAGAGGGAGATAGGAGACATGCGAACAAAGGCACTCACAACGAATGTGGAGACAGGGTTTTTATCCGGTTCAGCCTCTCGAGAGATATTAGCCCTCGCCCAGCCTTTCTTATATATCAAAGATGAATACAAGAGGTGGCTCGACGAGACGAACAAGTCTCGTGAGATTATGGTGCGGTGAAGCAATATGCGATAATGCGATGATCTCGTGCTAAATCATTAAGCTTCCGCCCTCGACACGCGGTGGGCTCTGCTTATATAGTGTTGAATAACCGTCCTACCGAGGGAATATCGGGCGGGCTAATCTATGAGATCGTAACGAACTCGACGTACAAATATATCCCGAGGTAGATAAGGCATACCCTAGTCTTGGGGATCACGACGCTCGCTTCATCCGGAAACTAACGTCTGGGTCTTCACGTTGCCGCAGAACTCTTGTTCGAGTCGGACTCAAACACGAAGTCTTTGGCGCCACGCAATCATACCGATCAGAGGCTGCTCGCACGATGCACATGGGCGAGATAGAACCTTCCAGTGAGCCGGGCGAGTGCAAAGTTTCGATTGGGCCGCCGGTGGGCCATGGCAATGGGCCGTGATTTTATCCCCGACAGACTAGTTTCGAGACTCAAGTGGAAGGACTCACTAGAGTGGGTCTTCCTCTTGAGACTCCAAGTCATGAAGAAGGTATTTTCCTGCTGCAAAGACGCAGCAACAGCGCATCGAACAAAGATGGCTCCAATCGAATGGGAATTGTCCGGATCGAAAAACCCTATTTGCAAGTGCCGAGCAACTCAAGGCGCCAAACAGAAAACGCATCCATCCGAGCAGAGAACCCAGCGCTCAGCGCGGATGCTGGAAAAAAGTAGCCATTGGCAGATCTCAACGGTAAATTACGCTACGCAAAGGAAAAATGGCCGCTTTTTATTTTGCCGCTGCAAAGAAAACTAGCCGCTTTTGTTGCAAAATCCGATGCAAGGCTGCTCATTCGGCCTATAGCACCCAAGCCGCCAACGGTAGCCACTTATGCTCTCACGCCCTTCCTTCCCAAGCCCTAATTCCAACGCAAGGCCATAAAAACCGAACTCCAAAACCAAACACGCTTTCGTCAAAACTCGAAACGCCATGGCCAAGTTCTCGTGCACCAAAGATACTGAGGTGGACTTGAGAGTTTGGGAGGAGAGGGCCACATCGACGATGGCACCGGAGGCTACCCGGGAGGAGGAGACTCGGAGCCGCCGAGGGCGAAGTTCGTTAACTCGGTCAGCCAGACTGCTCGTTTAGGTCTCCCCGAGAGCGACTTCGTGGAGGCCTTCTTAAACATCGCCGTGTCGGTAATAAATACAGGGTGACAGAGAGCCTTGGGAAGGCGGGAGGGCCCCACGCGTCGCAGCAGGCGAGCAAGGCCCGGTCGTGGAGCGAGCCCCTCAGAGGTTGGGGAGGGCCCCACGCAAAGGTGGCGAGCAAGAGCAAAGGCCCGTGCGGGCGAAACCCCTCGAAGGCCAGGAGGGCCCCACGCGTCAGCGGGCGCAGCAAGGCTCCCTGCAGCAGGCATGAGCCTCGAAGGTCGGGAGGGCCCCACGCACCAAGCGGTGCGTGGCAGCCCCCAAGGCGAGGCGAGGGCCCCACGCCCGGCGGGCGTGCGGCGCAGCCCTCCAACGGTGAGGCGAGGGCCCCACGCCAAAGCGGGTGCGTGGGCGAGCCCCTCAGAGACCAGCGAGGCCCAAAGGGGCCCGCCAGTGGCGAGCATTGCGTATGAGTCTTCGGAGGAAGGCTCCCCCTGCTGCGAAGGACGAAAAGCGCATTTAATGAGACATCACGCGGATAGACAGAGGAAGAAATGATTACCGCTCAAAGGACACTTGCGTGTCTCGAAAGCTACCGCCACCTTTATGCAGAAGAATTGACCTACAGAGAGAAGAGTTGCTTGAGGAGGCCGCCCGTGTCGAGGAGGGTAGGCCCCACCCGCAGACTCACCGGTGTGACTATATCGGTCGAGAGGCCACTTGGCGAAGCACGCGAGGGCGAGGCCAAGCGGCGTGGGCAAGCGGACACGCTTTCCTCTCTTCTGTCAGGTCTTGTCAAGTTAATCGAGAGCATCAGATCGCTTACTCCCTCGGCTCTCTCCGCCCAAAGCTTGTATAAAAGGAAAGGAGAGAGAGGGAAGAGGAGAGGAGACAACACACACAATCCTGGCTGCGTTCATGCACTAGCGCAGGTGCATCGAAGACACTCAGAAACACATTCCTTTCAACCACAATCGTAAAAGAGCTAAGGCTCGGCGGAGTAGGACTATTACCCGTGAGGGTCCGAACTCGGGTAAATCATGAAGTCGCCCTTGTTGTGCCCGACGCCAAATCGAATCGAGCTTGATCGAAGTTGGCTAGCAGACTAAAAATCTGACCGGGGTGTGATCCGCAGTGGTTGAGCGGAGAACACACCGCCGATGGCGCGTAGGGGAGAGCGCTAGCATCGGTTCAGCTTCGACCTTTCTTCAAGAGGCGGCGGCGAGCGGCGATCCGCGATGGAGCAGAAGCGGCGGCAGCTGAGCGGCGGCAATGAAGCGGCCGCGGGCGATGGCGGATCATCCGGCGGTGGCGCGCCTAGGTTGGAGCCCTGGCGAGCGGCCGCCGGCCAAGCTAGACGGCGCTGCCTTGGAGGAGTGCACTCAAGATAGAACCTCCACGCCGCCGTGGCCTTCTTCCGAAAACTCCACTGTTCCGTAACTTCCGACTCCCGCGGCGCCGTGGTTGGCCAACAGGCTCACATCGCCGACCGCCACAAGCGGTGGTGTAAGTTTCGGGGCGGGGAACCGATGTTTCCGCGTCCTCCGTTCTTTATTGCCCTCGCACTCCTCTCGCAGATCTCCCGTGAGGGGCGGGCCAAGACGACAAACCGAGCGACCCTTACGGGGCTCGGCCGGGCGGCGGCAGTGGCGCGATCTCCGGTCCCATCTGGAGGACCGCCACTTGCTGCATGGAAAGACCTACGTGACAAGCTCCGAGGCCGCGACCGAGCGCGACATGCCTTCGCCGCCATGCGCGGGACCACCAAGAGGGTTCCCTACAGAGCTGCCCGGCGAGGGTGGCGCTTCTTGGCCCGCTTAGGCGACGGGGCGGCGCGCGAGGACCGCGTCCCAGAGCGAGAGGCCCGGACGCCGGGTGCCGCTTTTTCTAAGGAGCATGCCGCGTCAGTGGCTGTAACGGTTTCGTCCGCCCCATCGAAAAATGCGACGGCTCCACCAACCTCGGCGAATTTTTGCAGATCTATACAACGGTGATGCAGCCGATCGAGGGTCGGGAAGGTTCTGGCGAACTACTTCGCTGTCTCACCGTGAGCCCGCCAGGGTTCATGAACCGCCCCGAGTCAGGTGGGGTCATGGAAGGAGCTCTCGGAGCTCTTCGTCACCAACTTACAGGCACCTTCGAGCAGCCCGGTAGAAGACGACCTCCACAACGTGGGCGCAGAAGAAAAGAGAGTCGCCGCGACTATATTTGGCGCCTACCAGTCCGCAACACCATCCCCGACATCTCCATCGACGCCGGGTCACGGCATTCAGAGAGGCGCCCGAGACCCCAAGGTCAAAGAGAAGATGGCCACCCGCAAGATCAAAACGACGGAGGAGCTCTTCACCTTGGCGACAAGTCGCCCTTGAGCGGAGGTCAGATCCGCCCGGCGGCTATGGCGGGCTAACAGGCAAGGCGGCGGCCAAACCTCGAGGAACCCCCGCAAGGACAAGAAGAAGCGCATGCACCGAGACCGGCAGGTCATGGCCGCGAGCAACGACGACGATTTAACGACGACGATGGCCAGCGCAGAATGGGCGCGGCGCAAGGCGAAGAGGAGGAGGTCGCGCGCCGGCTGGTACGGTCCCGCAGGGCGCCGAGGCGGCGCGTTATGGCGATCGCCAGTACGCGACGCTGGCAAGCGTCGAGACGAAGGGCGAGATCATCGCCCGTGAGCGGGACGGAAGGCCCCACCGCCCCATTCACCGCAATAACTCCCACGACTTGGCAGATTGCCATGTTGTCGCGAAGATGGTAAACAAGCGAGTCCACGAGCAAAGCAGCAGCAGCGAAAGCGTCCGGCAGATGGCAAGGGCAAGGAGACGGCCCGCTTGGTTTTCAGCAGGGAGCGCCGAGGTTGCCGCCATCCACGCGCGTTCGCCACCTATCCGCCCCACGCTAGCTTTAAGCGTGCGATGAGGGAGGTGTGCGCCACCGCGTCTGCTTTGGGTCGATGAGGCGTACGGCGTGGTCGGAGCGACCGATCGCGTTGATCAAAGCCGATCACCCAACCAAGATCGCCGCCCCGGCATCTCCCCATCGTGGTTGCACCCACGGTCCGGAATGTAAAGCTAGGCGGTGCTGGTAGACGGAGGAGTTCCTCAACCCTCCGTCCGCCCGGGTCGCCGCAGCTCCGGATCCAGCAGCGGGAGCTTCGCCTAACGCCCCATTCTTGACATCGCGCCGTGAGTCCGTCCTCATGGGGCGATCGATCTCGGTGACTTTCGAGGCTCCACAACTTCCGCACCGAGATGCTCGAGTTCGAGGTGGCGGACTTCGACTTCCTACAACGCCATACTAGGTCGGCCGTGCCATCAAATTCATGGCGTGTGCTACTATGCGTACATGGTGGTGAAGATCCGAGGCCACCGCCCCATCGCTTTTGAAAGTGGACCGCCTGGGCGCCCGCTGCGACAAGGACGCCCTCACGGCTGGCGGGGCAATCGGTGCCAAGGCCGAGGCTTCGATTTTGGGAGCTCCTCGGCGAAGACCGTGCCTCCCCGGTTCGTCCGGAGGTTAAGGCGGTCTCCACGAGCGAAGTCAGACCAGCGAAGACCGTTCGGGTGGGCGCCTCTCCGCGCTAAATAGGAAGGCGCGCTCGTCTCCTTCCTCCAGCTAACGCAGACGTGTTCGTGGCAACCGTCCGACATGGCTTTGGGGTCCCGTGGAGGTGATTGAGCACAAATTGACGACGTTCCCGGCCGCGATCGTCATGCAAAAGGTCCGAAGCAATCGGTGGAGCGCCAGGAAGTTATCCGCCAGGAGGTGGACAGGCTCTTAAGGCCGGGGGTCGTCCTGCAGTGTCGCCCATCCTAGGTGGCTCGCGAACCCCGTCCTCGTCAAGAAATCCAACGGGCGTTGGAGGATGTGCGTGGACTTCACCGACCTCAACAAGGCGTGCCCGAAGGATCCGTACCCGCTGCCCCGCATCGATCTCATCGTCGACTAATCAAGGGTGCGAGCAAACAGAAAGCTACGGATGCGTACTGGGTACCACCAGATTAGCATGGTCCGAAAGAAGATGAAGACAAGACGCTTTCACACGCCCATGGGCGTGTATCGCTATACAAGGATGGCGTTGATCGAAGAATGCAGGCCCGACCTATCGCCGGCCATGCATATCGCTCACCGCTCCCAAATAGGGCGGAACTCGGAGGTGTATGTCGGCGATCCGTGGTGAAGTCCAAGAAGGCGGAGGAGTTGATCGGCGACCGGAAGAAACCTTCGCCAACCCGAGGAAGTACGCATCGCTTAATCCGGAGAATGCGTGTTCGCCGTTCCGTCAAGACAAGCGCCGATTCCTCGTCTCCCGGGGGGATTGAGGCTAACCCCGACAAGATCGCATGTCGAGAACATGAAGCCCCCGAGCGACTTCGCGGATGCAAAGATTGGTGGGCCGCTTGACCTCCTGGGCGCATGATAGCTCGCCTGGGGACAAAAGTCTCCCACCGCTCAAGCTCCTAAAAAAGACCAACCAGTTTGAGTGGGCGGGGAGGCGCGAGGCGCTCGGCGGTCTCAAGAAGTATCTTACCTCCCCCGGTCGCTGGTCGCCCCGGACCGGGCGGCCGTTCAATCCGCTATGTCGCGCAAACCCCAGGCGGTCGTGCACGGTGCTAGTGGCGAAAGAGAGGGCGCTCAGCGCCCATTTACTACGTCGACAAGGTCCTCACGGCGCCGAAACAAGGTATTCACGGCACCAGAAGATGCTCTCGCCGTCTTGACGGCATCCCGAAGCTACGCCACTACTTCCGAGGCGAAGTCATGATGTTGATTAAGTATCCTTGCGGAGATTCTCTTCAACCATGAGGCGACGGTCGCGATCGCTCAAATGGGCCATGGAGTCATGCGAATTGATCTCAAGTCGCTTCCCAGTGGCCATCAAAGGGCAAGCTCGCGGAGTTCATTAGCGAATGGACTCGGCGGATAACCGGTGAAGATACTGACCTCTGGCGTGGACTCTCTT